>JACXGI010001982.1:0-22142 GCA_016801175.1 Esox masquinongy | reverse complement strand
TGTGATTGTCTGCGCTTTGATCGTGTACACACACACACACACATGCACACAGACACACACGCACGCACGCATATGCATGCCCAGCAGCCAATCAAAGATTACGCCGCCAATTCAGTCAAGGCCCAGGGCATGCTTGCTGATTGATGAACGCAACACCCTCCAAACACTGGCATTTAGGGAAATGAGGTGACAGAGACAGCAGAGGGAAGGAGGGGTGAGGAGAGGGATGAATAGTGGAGGAGCGGGAAAGGCGATAAGGAAGGGAGGGGATGGGGAGGAGAGACGGGGAGGAGGGGATGAGTAGGGGAGGGGGGAATACACGGACGATGAGGGAATGTGGATAAATGAACGAGTAGAGGAGGGGATCAGTGGAGGAGGATGGGATCATTAGAGGAGGAGGGGGTGAGGAGTGGATGAGGAGAGAAGTACTGCATCAACCAAGCGGATGACAGGCGTCATCCGGGCCACCATTTCCACGTCAACGGGTACAGATGTCTAAACATCTGGTGGGGGTCTGGGGAGAGGCGGAGGTGGGCCCGAAGACGCCGAGGCCGGTCTGAAGCCTGGAGACTTCAACCTCCGCATTCGCCGAAGACTTGAGATACACGCCGCTGACCTCAGAACGCTTTGTTCCTTTTGTCTGCTCAGCCAGAAAGACATTGTTGCTGTGACCTTTTGTGTGGCGACAATGTTGTGCACGTGTCTGGCGAATGTTTTCCACTGTCGATTGTCAGAATTAGCAACGTTTTGAGCTCATGATTCAGGAGCAGGCGTAGAGCTATCAACAGAATCCAATAGTTGTCCTTGGTAATTGTCTCTGTGGAAATCAAAAATTCTTGTAATTGTCGACTGTGTGGAAGGCAGAGGTATTGTCAAACGCACAGATAGATAATTTCCAACAAGCATATGTCATTTGATACCGGTGAAGTTATGAAGTTCAGTTATATGGAAGATGACTAACAATGGAATTTCAATATGCTCTGAATTGAAAAGCGCCAATGGAGAGAACTGACAAAGAAGATTTAAGATTGTGTTGGAGATCGAAAGAGAAATCCACTGTCCAATATGACAATAACTAGTAACATTATTTTTATTCTGTCAAAATATTATTGACATGCTCTGAATCTTTCCCTGTCTCTGCTCTTCTCTGTCACTTTCTCTATCTTCTCCCGCTCTTTTCCGTCTCTTCCCCTCTGCTTCTTTCATATGTCTAGGACTTCATTACTGTGGTGGTGTTTTTCCGAGTTTTTCCTCCCGCGTACTTTCATGCCTGTGCCAGGCTATTTTACTTTGTGACATTATCTTGACGTGTTTGGGTTGTAAATTGCGTGTCTAGTCCCCTTATGTTCAGCCTCTCAGACGTGTCGTCTCCACCAAGCCAGAGGAGGCTCTCTGTAACAGTATGTGAAGTGATATTTTCCGCAGCGTCATATTGACACCTTGTTGTCTCTTTCACGGAGTGATGTGTAAAGTTGTATGAACTCTGGGCTTTCTGACTGATGTTGGCATCTAATCCCCCCTGGGTGAATTTACTTGCAGAACAAAACAACAACCCTTCTGCAAACTTTAGGCTAGAAATGCTAACTTTAATATTTATCTTTGATTTTTTCATTTTCCCTCCAAAGAAATGTCATTTTTAAATGGTTTGTCTAGCTCAAATCAACCTCTGACATGCCGTGCGTGTGAAGATGCTTTTTCTTTTGTTTGTTTGCTTTGTCAGGAAAGCAACTAGAGACTATTTGCACATTACCCACAGGCCTGTGTTGTTCTTCTATGTAGGATTTAAAGCAAACTCACAAAATGCTTTAATAAATACACTAGGAGAGGCACATGCAATCACACACAGGCACGTACACACACGCACACGCACACACACACACAACCATAAGAGAACATCACATTTTATTATTACAAAATCTGTTGTGGATAATAATGGCTGAGTGTAATCATTGTGGAAACTAATTACATTTTTTTGTTTATTCATTAACTTTCATGGAAACGGCACTACTTTAAGAAAAATGCAACTAAGCAAAACGCCCAAAATAAGTTAAGTCCCCTATGATGATGAAAAAAAATGGAAACACTAATTGCCCACATCTAAGCAAAATCCATCTTCAGTCCAGCTCTGTTGACACACACACCCTATTTATCGCTGTGATCTCCAACTCCCCTGAAGAAAAATAGAATCCATGACATGTACTAAAAGCAAAATACTATATCTATGCTGATTCTCGACATAGAAGATTGGTCAGAGATTGACCCTTCAACTCTTCATGTTTCACAGGTCACCTGATCCTCCTTTTGTCTGCTTATTGGATGGACCTGAGTCTGAGGTCCTGTAGGAGAATAACACAACCTTATCAAGGAGCTGAAGTAATTACTTCTGGGGGGGTTGAGGACATCCTTTGATGAAGCCCCAGCACTGCTTATCTCTATGCCGGGGCTTTCCAGAAAATAAATAATAATAATGAAAATGATAAAAATAGGTTTTAAAAAAAGCAAAACCCAGTGCTGTAATGGAGCAATGAAAACAAGAAGGAACACAGAAGTCTGCTTTCACGCAAAGTTGCCATCTTCAATAAAATTAATGTGCAGTTTTATGTGTTTTTGCTAAAAGCACTTTCTTGGCAGGTAAAGAGTGAACACAGGGTTGCATCAGTAGATGATAAACACAAAAAAAATTTTCTGATATGGACCATCTTGGATGGAATTTTGGAGACTGCAGTACACTAACATGTAATGAAGGTACAGTGAACGTTAGCACACATTTAAAAAAAAAATTAAAAAAAACTTGTTATAAGCACTTGGAATCAGAAACACTTTGTTGCGGACTTTCATCTTCTGAGCTCGCCATTGCAAACTGGGTAAGCACACACACAAACAACACACAGAAACAAATACAAACACACACAAACAGACACAAACACACATAAACATACACTGTACTCCATACATTGTCTATAAGATGCAATGCACTTACTGTGACATGGTACTATCCATGATATGAGACCCAGGCCGCCCAATCACACAAACACAAACACACACACACACACACACACACACACACACACACACACAAATCTGGCCTGTCACACCAATTCATGATTTGTATTCTGCTATCACATTATTGCTTATTGCTCATTCTCCTTAGTCTCCAAAGGACAAAATGACACACTGTGTATTATTTACCCTTGGGTTTAAGAAATAGAAAAAGATCCACTGCAGTAAGCTTCTCTCGGAGCGCTATCGTGAAACTTTTACACACACGTTCCACTTAGGCACGTTTCCGATAGATCAGGAGGAGAGTTGGAAAGAGAGGGAGAGAAAAGACATTGCATTTACATTTGATTCATCTAGCAGACACTCCTGCTCAGAGTGACAGTAGTGCAAACATTTTTGTACAGGTCCCTCCTGGGAATCAAACCCACAAGCCTTGACATTGCCAGCACCGTGCTCCACCAATTGAGCCACAAGGGAAACGGAAGACACAAAGTCATGCAGGTGGAATATTCTTAGCGAATGCTGCCTACAACTTTGCATTGCTATTCTCTTTTGAAAACCCAATTGTCCCATTGTTCTTGTGAAGTGTAACTTCCTGTACTCATTTACTGTTAGTCAACGAGTCCAATCTGGTGACTGAAAATGGATAGTAGCACTCAGTTAGGAATTGTTTAGCCTCTGACCTTCTCAACATGTGACAATACAAAAACACAACAAAGTCCATTTACAGTTAATTTGCCCCAACCACGGCCATGTATTCCATTACACTAGAAAGGCCTTTGTGGACCACCGCCTTTTTTAGCCAATGGCTCAAATATTCAAATAAGTCTAAGAAATGTATTTCAAATACAGTGCATCAGTGCCACATATTAAAACAGAACTTTATTACGTCAAAGTCTTATTCTGAAACGGATCACAATCACATATTTTTCGTCATCTATCCACTCAAAATACCCAACAAAGTTCAAGCAAAAACAGGTTTTTAGATGTTTTTGCAAAAAACTTAGCATTCTACTGCCGCCCGCATGCTTTACCATATTGGGGTGGTATTGGCCATGGGATGAGTGGTGCTTGGTCTTCTCCAGACACAACACTTGGCACTCAGGCCAAAGAGTTTAATCTTGGGTTCATCAGACCAGAGAATCTTTTTGGCCAACCCCAAGTGGGCTGTCAGGTGCCTTTTATTGAGGAGTGGCTCCCATCTGGCCAGTCTGCAATGAAGGCCTAATGGAGTGCTGCAGAGATGGTTGTCCTTCTGGAAAGTCCTTATGACTTCACACAGGAACTCTGGAGCCCTGTCAGAGACCAACGGGTTCTTGGTCCCCTCGCTGACCAAGGCCTTTCTCCCCTCACTGCACCCCCAAATGTCTATGACAAATGTTCCAAATGTCTTCCCTTCACGAAGGATGGAGGCCATTGCGTTCTTGGTGACTTTCAGTGCTGCAGACATTTTGACATTTTCTGGTACCCTTCCCCAGATCCGTGCCTTGACACAATCCTGTCTCGGCGCACTAAGGATAAATCCTTCAACCTCACGGCTTGTTTTTTGGTCTGACATTCGTTATCATCTGTGCGACCTTATGTACACAGGTCTGTACAATTCCTAATCATGCCCAATCAATTGAATTCACCACATGCGGACTCCAATCAAGTTGTGTAAACATCTCAAGGATGATCAACGGATGCACCTGAGCTCAATTTCGAGTGCCATACTGTGGCAAAGGGACTGAATGCTTACGTTAGTGTGATATTTTTTTTATACGTTTGCAAAAACATAACAAAAATGTGTTTTTACTTTGTCATTAGGGGGTATTGTGTGTATATTGATTGGTTGTTTTTATGAAGGGTATCATTTACATATAAACAAGGAATTATGAGATATAAGATGTTCTCGTTTCAATTAATTTGTTACTGGGGTTTATCAGTTGCTTTTAGCTCATGTGAAACAACAGTAGTCATGGAAAAAGTGATATGTTAAAATGAAGCTAACTGCTTCAGTTTTCAAAGATTTTTCGCCATAATATTGGTGTTGGTAACCTCAGGATCTTGAGTCTTTCTGAAAGTATTTATATTGATATCCACGCAGATTACCTGTATGTGATATAAGAAATGTCCTGTGATGAAAGATTTAAGAAACAAATTTTTGTTGTGAAATCAAAATCCTCTGTAGATTAAAATGTTGTGCTCAAAGCTGCTTGTAAAAATGTTTTTTGTGAAGTCAACATTCGAACAAAATGCACAATATTAAATATACTTAATACAACTGAAGACAGAAGGGAGCGCAACACGGCAACAAATAGGCCTTATGAATAGCAATTTTTTCAATTTGAAATTAAGTTTGAGACAGAATGACTTACTTGGCCTTTCCGGTGTTAATACGTGTGAGCATTTTCACCTTATTAGGGTCTTAAATCATGTCAGAGCAAAGACTACATTTCTTCTTTACATGGTTTGGTGCTTTCGTTCCCAGGAGCTCTTTGTGGGGCTGTACTTACTGCAAGAAATAACATGCCTTGACAATCCTTTAGCCTCACAGTTCAATTGCAAAATAGCTAATGTGCGTGCCACCAGTTCGCTGAGGTAAATAGCTTGTGACGGGTAACCAGCTGCAATGCAATTTGGAAGAAGCTTGTGAAGAGATGGGTAGTACAGACAATCTGGGGGTGCGGGGGTGGTGTAGAAGGGTCTGTGGAGGGGAGGGTGGTTACATTAGCATTACAATACAGAACGGGGGGAGTTAAATATGAACTGTCCAAAGTGCATCGGTTATTCAACCGCCACTGACAGACCTAGCGTTTTTTCTGTTCTTTTTCAGGTCAGACGGAAGAAGGCTCTTTAAATGATCGTGGGAGCACAATTTAAAAAAACTCCCCAGCCTAATACCTGCCGAAGATGTCAGTGTCTGGCTTGTCATCATGTTCTTTCTTTGTAACTTTCCATCCGATCGAGGCTTGAGCATTTCTGCTAATGTCTTACTGAAATGTATATATATATATATATATATATATATTCTGTGGGCGTGCTTGTCACTACAAAGTGAGGAGAAAGTGAGGCATCTAAGAAAAGGAGGGAGACGCCACTCGAGGGAAGAGACAGTGTTCATGAAGTGTTCAGGTAGAAAGACCGCCGAAGCACGGTGTTTAGAAGCGTTCAAACCCATTAGAACTCTGCTTGGGAGGCTTTGTCAGGGGCAAACTGCAACCCGACTCAGGATGCAGCTGTGATCATACACTAAGAAGAAGAAAGGTGCAAGATGGAACCAAATACGGTTCTTGACAGTGATGTCATAAGGGGTACCATCTGTGAAGATCCATAAATAGAAGAGTTATTGGAAGAACCACACACAATTTCAGCATCATTCAACCATCAGGATCGGAATTGAATTTTAGACATAATTTGCACATTTCCCAGGGTGCCTCTCAAGTGAATTTTAAAGCTACCGGAACCACTTAAGACTTGGTTTTCCATTGACAAAAACTTGTTGCATTTTTTTTACTATTCCATCATGTGGTTTTCCTCATATGAGATTCTGAAGTAATATTGTCATTGAAATTAAATGATTTAAGTCAATGCAATACATGATATCCCGGACTGAAACTCTTGGTTTACAGGCCACCTCAAGCCTGCCACTCACATTATGTTGGCTTGCTAAGTGATGTGTAGTGATGTGTAGTGTTAAGGGATGTGTACTTGATGTTAGAATACAGCAACAACAGGGATATCCAACCCCTGGATGAGACAGTGCCAGAGTCAGGAAGACTAACAAAAGATTACCTTAAACATTCAAATTTCCACAACGGCTGCAATATTTCCAAGTAAAACATCTATATAACTCAAAAATAGTTCAGAATAGTTCATTAAATTGGAAGGTTTCTATTGTTGAGTAGAATAAGGTTGATGAATCAATACATTTATCAAAGCTCCTTGTTCAGCTGCGTGAACAGTGTAAGAACTTAACCTGGCAACATCAGTTCTCAGTCTCAGTTGAAGACCTTTTGCACACATACTCATTTGTGTACACTCCTCGTGTACGAAACGAATAGTCTCTGAAACACCCTCACTCATGCTTAACCCATTCCTTTTTTCTGTATCCGGTTCACTTCATTTGCCTTTTTGATTGCATTTGTATATTGTAATTTCTTTGTTTGCCTCATAGTGAAAGTACATTTTAAAAATGTTTACAACAACGTTGTTGAGGAGCCTACCCACTGAGCGAAATACTTTGGAAGACTGCTTTTCAGTGTCTTTAACAAGAAAGTCGTCTTTTCAACGCCCTTTGCTCAGTGGGTGTACAGAAGCATCTCCCAAAGCTGCAATAACATCATCATCATCTGTTATGTGTACGCAGCCAATAAATTGTAGAAACTTTGAAACTCTTCAACATCTTCCAAGTGACTGAGTTAGTCGGGAACATCAGCTCTGACGATAGACGTGTCTTGGAGATCCCAAAGTCGGGGGCAGGCAGGTTGTTAGATCTATCCCGCATGTATCAAAGGACTTTCAGGATACAAGCATTTCAATTCCTGTGACATCTCTATTGCATTACAGAGTCAATCACATGAAACGATAGAACAACGAACAGTTTAACTACTGATCAGTTTGGGGGTTCAAAGCTTTTTAGTTTTACTGAAAAACATGAACGTTTTGGTGGAATGATAAGTCCTTGTTTGCATCTAAAGAGCTGGATTGAAGACACAGAGGTATAGTGTATATTTGTGTGTGTGTGTGTGTGTGTGTGTGTGTGTGTGTGTGTGTGTTTGTTCTTGCGTGTGTATGCGCGCACAGTACTGAAAGGGTTAATCACTTTATGCGCGAGGGGATCTCAAGACCTTCCCACCTCTCTCATCCTCATCGCTTTGTAGTCGAGAGAAAGCCTTTGTAGCTTGGACGCGGGGTGCTCAAGTCATCTCCCGGGCCTTAAAAGGTGGGAGGAATTGAGAGTATGGTGTGGGAGACGTGGTTAAAGCAAAGATGCAAGCCTGTGGGTGAAGTGACAGTGGTGAAAAGCATAAAAGGGGCCAACAAATAATAGGCGAGGGGTCCATTTGGAGAGAGAGAGAGAGGAAGTTGTAGTAAGATGTTTTCTACAAGATGTTGCAGTCGCTTCAACTTCAAGCTGCACCACAATGTACCCCCCTTCCCCCCACACGCCACCAGTTGTTTCAAAAAGGCACCAACCATCCATTTACAGTGTAAGATACAGATACTGAAACTAATCATCCTTTTACAGTGTAAGATACAGATACTTAAACTACCCATCCATATACAGTGTAAGATACAGATGCTGAAAGTAATGATACATTTACAGTGTAAGATACAGATACTGAAACTACCCATCCATTTACAGTGTAAGATACAGATACTGAAAATAATTATCCATTTACAGTGTAAGATACAGAAACTGAAACTAATCATCCATTTAGAGTGTAAAATACAGATACTGAAACTATCCATCCATTTACAGTGTAAAATACAGATACTGAAACTAATCATACATTTGCAGTGTAAGATACAGATATGAAAATGACCCATCCATTTACAGTGTAAAATACAGATACTGAAACTAATCATCCATTTACAGTGCAAAATGCAGATACTGAAACTAATCATCCATTTACAGTGTAAAATACAGATACTGAAACTGATCATCTGTTTAGTGTTATATACAGATACTGAAACTAACCATCCATTTACAGTGTAAGATACAGACTGAAAATAATCATCAATTTACAGTGTAAAATACAGATACTGAAACTAATCATCCATTTAAAGTGTAAAATACAGATACTGAAACTAATCATCCGTTTAGTGTAATACACAGATACTGAAATTAACCATCCATTTAAAGTGTAAAATACAGATACTGAAACTAATCATCCGTTTAGTGTAATACACAGATACTGAAATTAACCATCCATTTAAAGTGTAAAATACAGATACTAAAACTAATCATCCGTTTAAAGTGTTAAATACAGATACTGAAACTAATCATCCGTTTAGTGTAATACACAGATACTGAAATTAACCATCCATTTAAAGTGTAAAATACAGATACTGAAACTAATCATCCGTTTAGTGTAATACACAGATACTGAAATTAACCATCCATTTAAAGTGTAAAATACAGATACTGAAACTAACCATCCATTTACAGTACTTTGTGCATTTGTTAAATTTTCTTTGATATTTTAATGTGAGCATTTCAAAACTATACCCCGCCCAAAAAAATACAAAACAACTGTGCCACATTGACGAACTCTTGATAAAATCACTGGTTTAAGATGATTGGTCCGAACTGATTAGTTGCTAGATGTTCTCGTAAGGCAAACCTGGTAAAATGATGCCAAGATGTTAAGCCATTTAAATCAGTAACTTAATTATTAACACCCAATTAAATCCCTGACATTGTCAGACACGACCCAACACTTTCTCCCTAAAGCGGGCCTTAATGCTCCACATTTCCGACTAATCCTTGTGTACGTCTGAGTCTCGTTAACAGTTTCCAACGAGAGAACGTGTCTTCTCAATGCATAAACCCAGGTCAGCCTTCCATTGGATGAAATAAATATCATGAATAATAGGGATCCACATTAACACGACCGCCTAACCTCTTCGCTCTCCTTTCCTCGCTCACACGTACCCCATAGCCCTCGTTAGAAGCACCAACTACTTTAGCCTGAAAGTGTCCATTCTAATTAGCTTGTCTGAAAATTCTTCAAAACTGACCTCCATCTCGGGCTTCTTAGCTACGCCAGGAGGACACAGGAAACATGGACAGGCCTTCCAAACACACACACACACCCTGATCGGTGGTGAGATAGCCAGCCTTGAAAACAGCACCCCCCACAACCCTTCCGGTTTGGGGAAATGCAAATCAGGAAAACAGAGAGAACATCATCCTTGGAACAAGAAAAAAGAAACAAACACACTTCAGAACAGTCGCAGGACACTGTAGATGCTGGGTGGTGGGCGGGGGTTGGGGGGGACGGGGTTTTGGGGGTGTGCTGTCTCAACAAACCGACTGGCACAAAGTTGCGAGCGAGTAATGCCCCCATTCTGTTGCTCTAAAGGCCTGGCAATGTGGGGCGGCACAGCTCTGTGCCCGATGCAGCGTGGCTTCCAGCGCTGATGATCACACAAGGAACCCAGATCATCGGGAAGAAGCAGATGGATCCACTGACAGGCTTTCTGTGTCTCTGTGTGTATGTGTGTATGTGTATGCTTGTGTGTGTGTGTGTGTGTGTGTGTGTGTGTCACTGCCAGTCAGTTTTGTTGACATCCGGTTCAATTCACAGCCCCTGTTTTGTGTGCAGATGTTGTTGTGCTATGTGCTCCATGATGTTATGTTCTATGTATTTGATATGTTAAATCAACGTTTCTCCCTCAGATGGAATGAAATTGGAAATTATAAATCTGCATTAAACTGTTAGATTAAATGGGCAGGATTTTTTGTTTTGTGTACTGGAAATATGAAGTCAAACAAATATTCAGTTTTTTTTTTTTTTTAAATCGCTGGCGTAAACAAACAGTCCAATGGATTTTGTTATAATATTCTGGTATTTCAAATAGATATACATACATATTTACTGGTAGACATGTGGTTCAGGAGGCGAGCTCATCTGAGCATTAAACCTAACAATATGTCGCTGTAGACTTTTTACACTGTGATATAAATAGTGAAGAAGAGAGAAAATCAATTTACAACATACTGACAGAGCAAAGAAGATTGTGGGCTATAATCAAGGGATATGTATGCTCAAGAACTTTCCCAGACCCTTATAAGTTTCTAGTCCAGGTGTCTTTTCAGAAGTTACAGAAGGTAGCACATTTACAATGTATTAAGCTACACAAAGCAAAATTACATTTCTTTTGATGATTTATTTTTCTGATCATCGGGCTGGGTAAAAACGTAACCCATTTGAATGGGCATCTCATGATCCGATCTACAGTATAATGGACTATTGGGTCTTTACAGTGGAGTTGCCTGTTAATGCCAGGAAACTTCACCGAGTGACGGAAAACACTTCTCACAAATCAAGTGGCGGAGACATACCATGAAAGCGTTATCAAATTAAACATTTCCGGTGAAATAAATTAAAAAAGCAGTGACAATCATTTGCACAGCCAATATATTTTTCCACACTGCATACTGTGTTAATAATAGACTGTTAGGACAGTGGCCCTTCATTCATCCCCTACAACTGAAACATCCATGTCAGCATGTCGCCTTTATCTATGTGTGCTCTCCCTTAATGACATTTTTAGTTGGTTTGTCAAAACACCAGGTAGCTCTGGAGCATATTGGACATGCATTGACCCTAGAAGAACAGCTTTTGCCTTGCGAGGGCCTACAATAAGAAAATGTAGTCTGCCCTAATTGGACGTTATAACATTCAGGGAAAATGGAAGCAAAATTGGATTGATAACAGTATGTTAACCAACTGGACATTTGGTTGTTGAGAATGGATTTTTGGATGGTGAAATGTTGTCTCCATTGTTCGTCAATGTGCAAATCGCGTGGAGAAAGGAACAACATCATGCTAGGTCCCACTCACAAAAGAAGTTTCTAGCCTCAAGGTCTTTTCCTGATTAAATAGAGGTGAAAAGAAAAAGAAAAAACAAATTTTGAAATCACAGATGGAGACAATATCAAGTTGCCTGTTTGGCTGCACCCAAACACTGCAGATTGTAGTGTGGTTGGAGGAGTGTCCAACCCACAGAATCCATCTTCACCTGGCCTGCAGGCCCATTGTTTGCAGTGCCTTTCAATGTATAGTGCATTTGTAAATAGACATTAAATATTTCAGTGTATTCAATCTTTTTTTTTTTTTTTTGATTTTTACGTGTGTTGAGGAGTTTTTTTAAACTTTTCCTTAAATTAGGAATAGCACAATAATTCTGCCAAGAGACCGTTTCCGGTTCCATTTTGGATTTACCATTCGAGTTTGTTGTTTCTCAGAACTACGGTGAAAGAAATGGAAACCAACAGTCTATCCTCCATACACATCCAAGTCATTACCACACAGCATAGAAACCCATTCATTAGGATGCAATTAAAAAGTAGACCAAACAACAATGTGCAAGTCCTGCTTGCCCAGAACCGTTTAAAAGGCTCCTCTCCTCTCATGGTGCTGCCAATGGAGGTGAACCTACCCAGCGTCCACAGCTGTTATCTGCTCTGTACACTCCAGTTGGTCTCAATACTTTGGAGAATTTGTTTAATATGATTTCCTCTCCTTCTTGCTACTTCCCACTTACCTCACTTCCCCCGTGCCGAATTCTCAGTCGTATTGGGTTAGAGGAAGCGGAGTAGTAGAAGGTTTCAGAGAGCTATTACTACGACATCGTTTTAAATCCTTAAATCTAATGAAATGTCAATGTTTGGCCATCGGTGGGACAGCAAAGGATGGTCAGCTGTGGTTTTTGGGCAGGCAAATTTTGAGACAGGGTTTTTTTTTTGGGGGGGGCGGGGGGGGGTGTAAAACCTCCTTCAACATCTCACCGTTGCGGAGTAGCTGAACGTTTCAGAGATGCTGGCATCCGTCAACAACAAAAAAAACGCTCCCAGGACCCAACGAGCCGGAGGATTGCTGACACGGACCCCTTCTACAGAATGCGATCAGGGATGAGACTTTGGCTTGAGACAGGTGGGGGAAAAGTCCAATTCCGGTGCAATATGAACTCTTTCCACATTCCCCCTTTATGCTATTGAAGACTGTCATTTGCATTACGTTAAGCCACTGGCTTCAAACAGCCGCTGAGCTGATTTAGGGCTCTGCAGCTGAAATTGAGTTGACCCGTTCAAAGCAGTTCAGAATGGAGGAAACAGCTGAATACTCCCCCTGACTGTCAAGACTTAAGTAATTACACTTGTCCATCAGCGGGCGTCGTTTTTCCCGTTTGTTTCGCCACTCTCGTAGGCTAGCTATCTACTGTGCTTCACTCTGGGCGAATGGTATCCAATGTGTTACTCTATATTATATTCCAAATGAGCTCCAGTTAGAGTGTAATTACAAGTGTAAGCATAAGCCAACAATCACATCACAGAGGATGACTGATTGGCTGAGGATTTCCATTTACTCATAATCAAGCTTTAATTACTTTTGGGAAGTAGAGCTGTAGGAAAGCACAAATCACAGGCAAAGCCCCAAAGCCTTGTTCCCCTAAAACATGTGAGTGCAATTCCCTCACTGTCAGCTCCTCACCCTGACAGCAAAGTTAATCCAATCCTTTAAAATATCTCCATTCAAGGACAAATATATTATTTTTGTATGTGGATGTCGGATTCACGTATGCATGTGTGCATGCAGGTGAAAACAAATGATTATTTGGACTTACTTGAATGAAATGACTTCAACTGGTTACAAGTTGGTGAATTCTCAAATAAAAAAATAACAAATTGGGTGAAATTAAAATCTTAAGTTTGAGGAACCTGTTTTTGAAATTGTTAAATTTTTTGGGTTGGGTTATTATAAACTTAATTACTACACTAAGGCAATGATACTACTTATTTGCAAATATCCCAGAAAGACTTTGGGGATGAGAGTTATACCCATCCAAGACTGTATGTTGGTGACAGAGACATCTTTGTTGCAGACAATAACTCACAGACTTGAAGCGTTCACCTACTGAATTATACATAACTTCACACAGTACATGTAAAAGAATGAGAATACATTTCATAGTTTTAAGTTGGTGCAAATTAGTCTTTAACATTGTGTTCATAAATCCATGGAATACACCACAGAAGTTAAATTATGCATTTTTGTATTAAATATTACCACTTGGAATCCAGCTGAGAGGATATCCAACAATTGTAATAAACAATCTGCATTCAGAATGACTCCAGGGGTGAAAAGCTTAGGGATCGAAACTAGCTAAACTACTCTAACTGGAACAAGGGAGTCAAAATGCAAAAATGGAAGTGCTGGAGAACCGTGCAGTGTTGAATTAAGGAATGCATCCAAAATGGATCCGTATATGCAAAAATAAACATGTTAATTTCAACGTCATGGTAAGAAATCAAAGTGCATATATAACAGTCAAAAACTAAACCACAAATGTTGGCATCAAGCTATCGTCAGTGAAACATGTCTGCAAACATATCAGTTATGTCAAGTACAAAGGTTTGTCACGTGGAGGTGGCAGATGGCCTAATGGTTCAACCTGGTCTCAGGGGACTACGTAGACTATTTTACGTAAATCTTTGACAGTCGAATTCATAAGATATATTACATTAGGTAAAGTAACGTTAGAGTAAAAATCCAGAAAAAAAAAAAGTGAAAGGCCATGTTTCAAACTCAGGTATTTCCACTCCGCAGATGGGTGCTCCTCCCACTTCTCCAGCGAGGGACTTCCTGCTAAAGGAAGCGAGTAGTGGTGTTACAACGTCAAGATGTTACAAGTGATTTTCTTTCTAACCTTAACCCAGACCTTAACCCTAACCTTAACCCCACTGCTGTGATATCTAACCTTAACCCAAACCCTAACCCCAGTGCTGTGATACCTAACCCTAGCCAAACCTTAACATAAACCTTTTTGATTTCTAACCTTAACCCTAACCTTAACCCAAACCCTAACCCTAGCCCTAACTTTAACCCCAGTGCTGTGATACCTAACGTTAACCTAACTCTAACATTAAAATGCATTTATTACATAAATGAACATTGCCCTTGAGCAAGGCACCTAAACCTGGACAGTAGAACGGAAGGCATGACGAGGTGTACTTACCAAAGTTGATACGGTAGTATTCTGCATGGTGCTATGTTTGTATCTATGTATTTACATGTACTCTGTACAGGATGTGGCTATGCCAAAATCAGTTTGGCGGTGGCCTCTTGGTTCCCATAGTAGTACAATGGCACGCCCCAGTGAACAATCCTCTGCTGTATGCGGCGTCCAAGTCTCAGCGGTGACTTACTGTCATCGCTGACAGCCGCTGATGCTGAGTGACACCGTGTTGCCGCGGCAACGGTAAACGGAAGACCAGCCGACGGGTGATGCGGAGCACCCTCCCAAAGCCCCACCCCTCCGCACGCCGGCCGTCACATGGACACCTGCCACGTCTCGAGTGACAAACGAGGCCGGGCCCGGCGCGGCCTTAGGTGATGTACGGCCTGAGCTGCTCATCGTTGTCAACGTCGGGCGCAGCGGGACTGGGTCTGGGGGCACGCGCACGTTGCTAACTCGCTGTCCCCATGCGAACGCCATCCGCCGCTGTCCTGTTTACTTTCCCTGCTTTTATGTTGTGTTCATGTGTCTTTGGTTTATTAGAGCTGCGTGCTTCTACATGACCTGAGGCAGCATTACAGTGGTTCAGACCACAATTTACTCAGTTGTTTATTAATTGAATGAAGTGTGGGGAGCTTGTGATTTGATGTTGTGAGTCATTGTGCTGCTAATTCAGTAAATGGGTAAAATAACAGGGAGAAGAGAAAGAACGATGTAAGAATTGCGGGGTGGGGGACTATCTGAAGAATATTGCAAAAACAAATGGCTTGGCAGTGAATAAAGTAGCCTGTAAGGTTTGATTAAATAAATAGAGTAAATAGTAATTTAAATAAGAGAACACGTAAAAAACAAAGAATTAGCCGGAACCATAAATCTCGTCTCTGCTGAGCTATGTGTTCTTGGCCTCTTTCATGAAAAGGTTTCCCTGGAGTAAAACAGAAACAAAACAAAAAAAAAAACAAAAAAAAACATGAACCTAAAAAATGCAAATTGCAAAGTGCTATATCCTCATTTATCTGTCTACACAGTGTTGTTATAATTTAGCGGTACCTAAGAGAATAGACTATAACAAGCAAAATACTGCCTTAGCAAAATAACCTCCTGCATCTTATTACTCAGCCACTGAGACAGGGCTTATGCTGTGTTCATAAATAACCGGGAATTGGGAACATACCAGTTGCGATGGCATCAGCGCCAGATAGATGCATTTGTGTGACTTGAACTGGTTGGGGAATTGGCCATTGGCTAATTTCTAACAAGCTCAACTGTAGCTTATAAGCACATTTATCTTGCTTGCGATCAAATGATAGAGTTGACAAAACAATAGATAGTTTGTTATAATTAATGCTTTGATGTTACATATGTAAATACATAGCAAATCCTAAAATCAAGATAATTTCTCTAGAAGGTGGAGTCCGACATAAGCATCTGGAAGAACTTGTGGCTCATGGACGATATTCCCTAATGCACCAGTTAGAGGTTTGTTTCAATGTATCTTTCCCGAGTTGCAGATCGTATTTTCTTCCAAATCGCGGTGAATTCCCTTTTCCCTCTTGTTTACGAGCACAACGTTGGAGCCTAGGCCCTTACATTGCCGTGCAGACTTGTCTAAATGGATTTAAAGGGGTGATGTTTCAAGGCTGGTCGTAAAAATCTAGACAGTAACTGATATTGATTGCGATAATGGCAGGTAACTAGGCTATGTAGATAAGGTCGGGAAGGTTATATTAAACATGTGCTTTAAATGCATGAAACCATGAAATTGCAAAGGGACCTAGATTACCCCATTGCATTAACAACCTTCTATCATTAGTTATCCTTGGGCCAGTGTGACAGAAAGAAACACCCACACGGCACATCGTGGTCATTTGGTCTGTGTGTTTGTGTTCGTTAGCCCCAGCGGTTCCATGCTGTGCGGGTGCTGGAAGCATGACTGGCAGCTGTTCAAATTTGCTTATTCAGATCTCACAAATTACAGCAAATTGCAGTGTGAGTGAGTGGCCACTGACAGTTTGTACCCACTTTAAGCCAAGAGAGAGAGTGAGACACTCCACATGATGTTAACTGTTCACGCAGTTAGCTAGACAACACAATAGTATTCTCAGCTTTGGATAAAATGCCCTCCCATAAAATTTAACAGCATTTTTTCCCCCCATGTTTGGCCATAATGTATGTACTGTGTGTATGTGTGTGTGTGTGTGTGTGTGTTTGTGTTTGTGTGTGTAGTCCCTAAGGTCTTGGGGGGGTTGATCGGTACATCCACTCGTCCACACTGTTCTCTATCACTGTGTGTTGAATCTATTCCATGACCAACCATGTCTGAGTCAGAAGAGCTATCTGTTGTAGAGATGTGTGTGTGTGTGTTTGGACGGGCGTGTGTGCGTGTTTTCCTGCGTGTGTTTGTATGTGTGTGTGTGTGTGTGTTTGTGTGTGCGTGTGTGTGAGACACAACCACTCAGGTGTTCTCCCCTGGGCCTCCCAGATATCATCAGTCATTATCCCCGTCATCCATCAAACTCTGCAGGTGCACGTGAAACGTGCACGCTTCCCCAACGCCTCACCTCCTTTTCTGTGGTTGGCTGCCTGTGGGCCCTGTCCAAACGCTCCTCTCCAGGGGCCTGGGGTGATGCAAATGTCTACATCCTGCTGGAGCAGGGCTTCTCCGTACCCCGTGGGGAAAGAGAGGGGGGGGTGGAGGGAGAGAGGGGGAAAATAGATTCATATTTCAGAGTATTTTTGCAGTATTTAGTGATTGGTTCAGAATAATTAAAATTAATTTCACCGTCTTCACTACAGATAACTACGGCTTACTATAGATCACTACAGGTAACGACAGATAACTACAGGTTACTACAGATCACTACAGGTCACGACAGATAACTACAGCTTACTACAGATCACTACAGGTCACCAGGTTACTACAGATCACTACAGGTAATGACAGATAACTACAGGTTACTACAGATCACTACAGGTCACGACAGATAACTACAGGTTACTACAGATCACTACAGGTAACGACAGATAACTACAGGTTACTACAGATCACTACAGGTCATGTCAGATAACTAGAGGTTACTACAGATCACTACAGGTCACGACAGAAAACTACAGGTTACTACAGATCACTACAGGTCACCAGGTTAATACAGATCACTACAGGTCACTGCAGGTTACTAGAGATTCCCACAGGTTACTACAGGTCACTACAAATTAATACAGATTACTACAGGTCACTACAGATTACTACAGATTATTACAGGTCATTACAGATTACTACAGATTATTACAGGTCACAAAAGATTACTACAGAAAACTAAATGTTACTACAGATTACTACAGGTATACTTCAGGTCACTACAGATTACTACAGGCAACTCCAGTTTACTATAGATTACTACAGGTCATTACAGGTCACTACAGGTTATTGCATATCACTACAGATTACAGGTCACAACAGGTTACTGCTTGCCACTACAGATTACTAGAGATTACTACAGATTACTACAGGTCAGTACAGGTCAGAAGCAAACTAAAAGAGGGAACCCCAGCTAGCCTGCTAGTCCCAAGATAGTACCTTTTAGACTATGCCTGTACAAAATGTACCCAATGTCGTATTTTCAAAAATCACATGAGATATCACATATGCAACTGATATCCTCTGGCACGGGGTTAGACTCATTTAAATTCAAACCAATGACAGATTTCCATAATTTTCTTTGGAAATCTTTCCAGCCATTAGTGGAACCATAGAAGTGGATAGAAGCTGAATGACACTTACCACTAACGGTAAAGACGACATATTGCCTAAAAAAAGTAACTAATAAGTAACTAATAATAAGGTCATCCTTCACGTAATTACTCACAGAAAGGATCAAACTGAATGTTCCTTTGGAGTATGTTAACCCAAACACTGGTCCTTGTGTCCCTTCAAAGCCATATAGTCAATTCTGGGATCACTCATCCAGTATGATATCATAGGTTATTTTTAATTGCATTACACTATGCTACAAAAACGTGTCATATGTTACAAGTTCACAACAGTGCATGATAATATTAATGCTAAGTTTAGGGTTAACGTTCACTAAGTGACATCACTGCAGTGACATCACTGCAGTAACGAGCCCCTGCAAACTGCAACTCTGTTTAGAGGGAAACGGGCTTCACACCACCCCTGGTGGCCACACCGAACATAACATATCATACCAGTCAAGTCCCAGATGTGAACTAACCCACTGTGTATCGTCTCTGAGACCAGCCTGGATAGCTTTATGTTCACACCCGCGGCTGGGTATCAAAGATACCTTTTAAAAGTCATCCTAAGTCAAGTGGAGTGTGCCTGCCTCCATCCCTCCACCCTGCCTCCATCCCTCCACCCTCCCTCCCTGTGCCTGCCTCCGTCCCTCCACCCTGCCTGCATCCCTCCACCCTTCCTCCGTCCCTCCACCCTGCCTCTATCCCGCCACCCTGCCTCCAACCCTCCAGCCTTCCTCCTTGCGCCTGCCTCTGTCTCTCCACCCTGCCTACGTCCCTCCAGCCACCCACCCACCCTCCCTCCCTCCCTCCACCCTGCCTCCGTCCCTCTATGCCTGGGACTGAGCTGGCGGCGGCCCAGTCTCAGTGCTGCTCGGAGGCTGATTGAAACGGTTTAATTGAGGCACGGGCGAGCAGAGCCAAGTACATGTGCCTCTGCTCCGCGGTACCTCCCTCCTCTCCTCCTCTCGGCTCTGAGTGCCGGTCGCCTTGAGCCACAATGGAGGGGCTACGGAGACCGGTTTCCACTCCTGCAAGCCTGGCAGAGGAAACTGTAAACACCACTCGACACACGGGCCATTATTTAGCACTGTGGCCATGTTCAACCTCCACACTGTTGTTTACATGTTGTTTTGGACCACACGTCTCGTCTCCTAGCCCGGTATGGGTCAGTAAATGGTTCAATTCCTGCCAATCCAGTTGTGATTTATCTGTTATTCTGAAGTGGGGCTTTTTTTGTTTGTTTTGTTCATACAACAGCAGTGGTTTCTGTGCACGCACACGCACACATCACACACACACACAGTTACAAAGAGAGACACAGACTGTAAATGCTAAATTAAGACATTAGCTGCTTTTCAAGTGACCCAGATGGGGACCAGTGTAATCATTTGTCTAAACAAATTATCTCTGAAAGCCCAACATACAGATGGAAGGCTCAAATTAATTCTTGCAAATTACATTTCATATGTAGATTGCACCCCTTTTTACTGTTCGGTTGCTTAATGTTTTCAATGATGATAGAGGAGGGCTAAGAGAGAATGAGAGGGAGAGAAACAGACAGATAATGTGAGATAAAGAGAGGGAAAGAGAATAAGATGGTGACACACAGAGTGCAGAATGAAGAGAGAAAGAAATAGGGATGACAAACCAACAGAGAGAGAGAAGAGAGAATAAGAGGGACAGAGACAGAGTGAGAGAATGAAAGGGAGAGCATGGAGAGGAAGAGGCACAGACAGAGAGGAGAGAGAGAGACAGATAAAGAGAATTACGGAGATCTCCAGTGTCTGTGTGGAGCCGTCTCAGCCATTAGAGACCTGCAGTAAATGGGAATGTTCACAGTCGTATCCAAGGTGCCACTCGTGGCAGAGTAACAGCTCGGTGCCTGGTGGACTGCCTCACCGACTGACTGACTGCCTCATCGACTAACTGACTGCCTCACCGACAGACTGACTGCCTCACCGACTGCCTCACCGACTGACTGACCACCTGCCTCACCGACTGACTGACTGCCTCACCGACTGACTGACTGCCTCACCGACTGACTGACCACCTGCCTCACAGACTGACTGACTGCTTCACCGACTGACTGATCACCTGCCTCACTGACTGACTGACCACCTGCCTCACCGACCGACTGACCACCTGCCTCACCGACTGACTGACTGCCTCATCGACTGACTGACTGCCTCACCGACTGTCTGACAGCCTTACCAACTGACTGACCACCTGCCTCACCGACTGACTGACTGACCTCCAGACCACCACTGTCTGACTGCATTGGACCCTGCCCAGGTGAAATTACACGGAAAGCCAACTTCTCCCGCTCCCAGTAACTCTCAGATTTTCACCCTCTTTATGTCGCTGTTGCAAGCAATACTTTTGGCCCGCAGAAGGCTGCAATCTGTGGTGGTGCAGCAGTGCCAGAAATGGGGGAAAATTGAGAGATAGATAGAGATTGGGGGGGGGGTGTAGAATTTAGGAGATGGGAGAGAGGGAGATGGGTTGAGGGAGATGGGGAGAGGACTTGAGCCAAGAGAGGGAGATTGGTCAGAGAAGAGATAGCTTTGGAGAGCAGACAAACGCTCTATCTTACACACACACACACACACACACACACACACACACACGCACACTGATTCCCTCTTCACCTCCATAACACTTCTGAGGGAAAACGGATTGTACGGTGGCTGGCATGGTTAATTCCAACTGCCTAACATTCCTCCTTGTACTGTCCGCTGCCGGTAGTCTCTCAGAGCTGACAGAGAAAACAGCCCATGTGTTTACGGCCAGACCACCAGTTAAAGAGGCTTATCTCTTCCCCACCACCGAAAAACAAAAGGCAAGAGCAGGGAACATCAGGCGGCAAGTCTACTTCCCCTGGGGGCGCGGTGACGGGAGTTGTGTGGCTACGGCGGATATGTGGGTGTCTAGGCCCGTTCCAGACCACAAGCTTAGTCCCTTTATCTTGCTCGCGCTTTCACTCTCTCTCTCCCGCGGACGCTCTTTCTCTCGCTTTCTCTCCCTCTTTCTCTCTGTTTCCCTCCCTCCACACCCCGCCAGCATTCAATAAAACCATGTGCAGTGGACCGCATACGGAGAGAGCTGTCAATACTATCAGCATCGGCAGATCCAGCCCACAGCCCAGAGGAGACGGGCAACCCCGGGATCGAGAACGGCTTTGGTGAACGGACGCTTTCAGTTATTGGCCCTGCCAGTCGGAACGGAAACGGGAAAGACGTGCGAGAGCTCGAGCTAGGACCGCGTCCTCAAAGAGACAGCGTGTCCGGTGAAGATTGCAGTAATCACTGGGCCTATCTGGCAGCTAATGAAGATACAGCACACACGTCGAACTCGGGCCATTTGTCTCTTTCGGGCGGTTCTTGACACTTTGTACCGGCCTGCGGACATGGGCCCGGATGCGGGAGCCCTCTGTCTGCGTGTCTGGTATGTGGTGAGGAGGAGCTCATTGAGATGCATCCCCGGGTCTTCATCTGGTTGCCCAAAATGAGCCACATTAATATGCGGGAAGTTAGCTAATTGGCTAATTAATTCAACCTGCTCATGTCATCCCTCCGTCGCTCCGTGTTAGCAAATGTCAGCGGGTAGCATCAGGAAGTATTGCCGTTTGAAGGTCAGTGTTAAGGGTGGGGGGGGGG
>JACXGI010001981.1:56002-81454 GCA_016801175.1 Esox masquinongy | reverse complement strand
TTAAATGTGATTTAGTTATCTACTTGACGCATCTTTCTCAGAACAATGATAGGCGATAGGCCTACCTTGTGTTATATATTTTTCAAGTTTCAAGGTTTATTTGTCAAATGCACCGAACAACACAGCCAAGAAGAGTTGCACTGAACAACTCAAACAGGAAATGTTTTTGAAGATTAGGCAACTATTTATTAGATAGCTGTAACATTGGGCTGCCTTCAAGATTAAACATTGTATGGAATTATTTAAGGAGAAAATGTGTGTTGAGAAGCACTCTGCTGAAGGATGATGATTTGCATTTGACGCAACCACCTCAACTCCGACCATACAGGTAAGGCCATGTGATTCTGCTTAATTTGTTTGCATCTCAGAATATTGTATCCATTGGTGATCATTGCGGATGTTCACGATTGCAAACGTGCATTCGCATGCCTGGGGTTTCTGCAACGTTTTGACAATGTTGGTGGTTGTGGAGCAAAACATCAGACTACTTACTTCCAACTTCTCATCATTAAAGCATCATTTCTAAATACAGAGAAGCTGTTAAAGTTTCTTTCTATTTCAGCAACTTAGGCTACTGAATAATTTTGCCTGAATCAAACAATCAAATGTATTTAGACTGATTCCTGTTTCTGTTACGACACTCTAAAACACACTGGTTTAAAAATTACCCAATTTAGGTCATTGTGACATCGGAGTGTTTTATAACCATTGGAAACCGGGCAAGCCTAAGGAACCGGGCAAGCCTTGTTCAGCCGGCCCACAATTAAAAGTGATAGATGTTGATGCCTTACTGGATTTGAACCCAGGTCTCCCACGAGTGGCTTTTTCTTTAACCAATACACCACGGTGCTACAGTATCTCACAAAAGTGAGTACACCCCTCACATTTTTGTAAATATTTGATTATATCTTTTCATGTGACAACACTGAAGAAATGACACTTTGCTACAATGTAAAGTAGTGAGTGTACAGCTTGTATAACAGTGTAAATTTGCTGTCCCCTCAAAATAACACACGGCCATTAATGTCTAAACCGCTGGCAACAAAAGTGAGTACACCCCAAAGTGAAAATGTCCAAATTGGGCCCAAAGTGTCAATATTTTGTGTGGCCACCATTATTTTCCAGCACTGTCTTAACCCTCTTGAGCATGGAGTTCACCAGAGCTTCACAGGTTGCCACTGGAGTCCTCTTCCACTCCTCCATGACAACATCACGGAGCTGGTGGATGTTAGAGACCTTGCGCTCCCACACCTTCCGTTTGAGGATGCCCCACAGATGCTCAATAGGTTTTAGGTCTGGAAACATGCTTGGCCAGTCCATCACCTTTACCCTCAGCTTCGTAGGAAGGCAGTGGTCATCTCGGAGGTGTGTTTGGGGTTGTTATCATGAAGGAATACTGCCCTGCGGCCCAGTCTCCGAAGGGAGAGGATCATTGCTCTGCTTCAGTATGTCACAGTACATGTTGGCATTCATGGTTCCCTCAATGAACTGTAGCTCCCCAGTGCCGGCAGCACTCATGCAGCCCCAGACCATGATACTCCCACCACCATGCTTGATTGTTGGCAAGACACAGTTGTCTTTGTACTCCTCACCTGGTTGCTGCCACACACGCTTGACACCATCTGAACCAAATAAGTTTATCTTGGTCTCATCAGACCACAGGGCATGGTTCCAGTAATCCATGTCCTTAGTCGGCTTGTCTTCAGCAAACTGTTTGATGCTTTCTTGTGCATCATTTTTAGAAGAGGCTTCCTTCTGGGACGACAGCTATGCAGACCAATTTGATGCAGTGTGCGGCGTATGGACTGAGCACTGACAGGCACTGACAACCCCTTCAACCTCTGCAGCAATGCTGGCAGCACTCATACGTCTATTTCCCAAAGGCAACCTCTGGATATGACGCTGAGCATGTGCACTCAACTCCTTTGGTCGACCATTGTGAGCAGTGGCGTTTTTATATGTAAAAAATTGGTGGAGCACAAACCATTTCAAAATATAGGATACATACCAGTAAAGCTACAAAACTCCCTCTTGCTACTGATGTGTTTATTTAACACATCAACAAACAGCGTGGCTCCACAAAAAACACACTTTTAACGACAGAGCGGCTTGCTTCTACCAGGTGTTGTAGTACATATATACTGGAGAGAGAGAGAGAGACCATCTTGTGTAATTGCTCTCCTTCTCTCTCACACACATGTAAAATTACCACTGTCACATTTACAAACCTAAATTAGGAATGCAACCAAGCTCAGAACCAATGTGCCTACAGGGCCATACGCGAACAGCAATGAGCTCAACACCACTTTCCGAAGCGGAAAGACAACTTTTTAGGGATAAAGATCCATTCTATGACAACAACCTTAATAGATAAGCATGGACACACTGACACTCGTCACCATCTATATCCAGCACACATCGATCCAGCACAAAAATATTAACAATGCATGGACCAGCACCACAAAGGCAGGATGATAAAATATGCTTTCACTCACCAAGGCTGAGGGCTCACTTGAAGGGAAAGGTGGCACGGCGGTTCTTCCTCTGGGCAAACTTTTCGATGACTTTGGGAATGAAGTCATGTAGCTGCTGAATCAGCTGACTCTCGATGGACAACATGGCCAATGCGTGAGTCGCGGCTGTCCCATGGTATTGCGAGTGAAGGTTTTTACCCTCTTCAAGGTGGAAAAGTTCCTCTCTGACTCGGATGTCGCCATAGGTGTTGTTATGATAATTTTCAGCAGAGTGACGGTCTCAGCAAAAACCTCCTCTAGGTTGTTCTCATGGATGGATCTTAACAGAGACAGGGCCGTCTTACCAGTGTGAAGCTCAGTGCGGCGGTACAGAGTGGTCAGCTCAGACTTCAACTTTTCCTCATTTCCTAGAGGCCATAGTTTCACCGCACAGTCAAGCTCAGATGTAGGGAATGACAGGACAAATTGCAGGAAGAGTGAGTTGTCAACCAGCTTGGCAGTGATCAGGTGATCACTTTGTGAAAACCTCTGCTCCACCTGGGAGATCTTGACTGTGTTGCATGCCTCCTTCATCACCGGCGCTGTTGTGGTTACTCGTCGGCCTGGCTCGTCTGTTCCATCGTGAACGGTGGCAGCCTATTCATCAGTTTGCTTCCACATGTTCTGGACATTCTCCTTGAAACGGGTGAGCGCTCTGCTAATCCCAGATGCATCGATGCTCCGTTTTTGCAGAGTGTTGTATAAAACATCTGCAGAAAGGCTCGGTCCCAGAGTTTTTTTGACAGGCCGTATGCCTCACTTATGATGGCCTCATCCCATCCTGGTTGTGTGCGTATGTCCTCCATACACAGGAGTAGTGCAGCGCGGTTTTCCCAAACTGCATTGACAGTTCTACTTTTAAAGTTCCATCGTACAGCGGGTGGCCTTGGAATGCGTCTCTGTGTTGCCTCTGCAAGTGCTGCAACACATTTTGGAGCGCCAGAGAATAAGGTGGCAAAAGCAGTTAAATCTGCAAAAAACACCTTCAGGATGCTCATCCTTGCTGAACAAAGTTGCTGCAAGGTCAGGTTCAGCTAGTGAGCATAGCAGTGAGCAAACTGGGTATGTGGGTATGTCTCTTTCATTAGTGTCTGTACCCCTCGGACGTTTCCACTCATTACATCCGCACCATCATAAGTCTGAGCGGTCAGCTTTTCTCCCAGCTTCAGTGGTTCCAGCACACCCTTGATGCTATTAGAGAGGCTGAGTCCAGTTTTATCTTTGACTTCCACAAACTCCAAAAACCTCTCTGTCACTGTATTGTCAGGCAACATGTATCGTAACACAACCACCATTTGTGATTTACAGGAGACATCAGTTGTCTCATCTGCCTGTATAGCAACAAATTATGTCTCATCCACTTGCTTGGCTATCTCCTCCCTGTTCACTTCATACATACAGTCTAACAGTTCGTTTTGTATAGTGCTAGATGTCCATTTGAAGATGGGCTGAGCGTCATAGTGCCTCTGAAGTCTCGAATCGCCCTCACACATAGTCTCGAAAATGCATCTGAATATTCCAGGATTCAGGGAGTCCACCGACTCGTCGTGCCCCCACAGTGCGGTTTCACATTTTCCACACAGTTTAATACATGTTATGATTCGACTGAGAACGTACCTGTTTTCCTCCACCTGTTTGTTATGCTGCTCAATGGAGCGCCTACATGCACTGTCAACTTGGGCTGCAACATTTACCCTTCCAAGTAAGCCCAATTTCACAGCATTGTCCAGATGACTCCCTCTGCTCTCATGTTTTGCAATCCTCTCAGAAAGATGTTTCAAATCTTTGTAACCCGTCCTTGACCAAGTACCATCTCCACCAAATAGCAGACATCGAAAACAGTGCCTTCTTTTGTATGCTAACCATTAGCCAGTTTTTCTTCAAAAACCACTCCACGTTATATCCGCGGTTACTTTTACCAGCAGTTTGAGTGATGACAATATCCCGTGGCTGATGGGTACCAAGTCGCTTTACTTCAAGTTTCTCCTCCAAATTAAAGGTTTCAAACCGTTGCTCGAGCATGAAATCCACTTTATTCATTTTATCAAGTTATCTGGCGTTTGTGAAGCTAACAAGCTAGCTAAGACAATCTACCCTCCTCACTCTTCTTGCTGACTAATGTTGGCACCAGACAGACAGACAGCCAATCAGGTCTGAAATACGAAATTATGCTGTTGTGGGGCTACCGGCTGTCAGCCCCACTTGGCATCAAATTCGTGTGATCTACATTGATCACACATTGATCACATCGTTTTAACAGCTTATTACCCAGTAGTAGGCTTACTAGCTTTTCTGTCATTCGTGAATGACATGGATACAATAACTATCAATATAGGTGACGATAACTGACTTTTTCGTCAAGTGAAAAGACGAGAGAATCATGGAAACCCCAACCCTTTTACTGCCCAAGGGGTTTTGATCTAGCCTATATTACCCCAAGAAGCATGCACAGATGCGTGCTTCAAAAATCCACCAGAAATAGTCGCAGTATAAACTGTTTTATTTTAGGTTTACTACAACGTAGCTACTGAAGGTTGTAGCCAGCGAAGTTTTTGTCTATCCTGACCCAAAAAGCATGCACGGATGCGTCCTTTGAAAATCCACCAGAAATAGTCGCAATATAACCATGAACAGGTTTATTTTAGGCTTACTATAAACAGCCACTGAAGGTAGTGCTTTGACTGTGACAAGGGTCAAACGCGGGACCTATTTAACAAGGGTCAGTCAGTCAGGCTCAGCTATTTAATGTAATCCTTTGGTTATTTTGATTGCATATATTATATATACATTTACATTCTCCACCAAGATCCCCTTTCCTACCCCTACCCCCTCCATACACTCATTTCTGTTTCTATTCTTGTGGGGACCAGAAAAACAATTTTCCACATTCCCTAGTTCAAGATCAAGTTGATTTTTCATTAAACATTAACAAAACGGTATTGGCAATGAAATGCTTGGATTCCAGAAACTTCCTCAATAGGTAGCGCTGGGCGATATCAACAGAAATCAGTATCGCAATAAGTGGACCCGATTACCTTGATAACAATATATATCGTTATCTACTTCTTAATGTTAATTTCACTAATTTAGTTAGCAGAATGTCTAAACTGCATTGGAATATGGCATATTTGTACTCAGCCTTTTTTAACACAAAGTTATCTGTCCTGTTTTCTTTTCAATTTGGTCCACTTACCGTGATACTGATTTTTGTTGATATCGCATAGCCCTAAGTGCAGGTGTAAGGCAATAGAATAAAAATAATAAGTCACTATTTACTTTATTACCTCAAAAGAAAGCTTAAATTTCCCAGCCCTATTTGTGTGTTATGTAATTGGTCAAACATGCCACTACCAAAACAAAGTCTGTTTGGGAGGGGGAAATGGGTGTTAAATTCGCACAGGAGTTGTTGGATGAGGCTATTGATTGGATACACTCCACTACGTCTTGTGCCCGTCATGGTCTTATACAATTTAATTTCATTTTTTCAAGTTGAGATTATCTGAAATATATCAAATGTTAGTGATGGGTGCAATAGATGTCATGTCTTCTGTTTTTTTCTTATTATGATTGTGAGGTTCTGTGTTTGGTTTTGGTTTGGTCGTGAATGTGATTTTTCTGTCCTGTTTTCTTTCATTGTTTTTGAACGTAGCCTATTCATTTACCATTATCGTTTGCACCTGTGTCTCGTTTACCCACCTACATGATTTCTGTATTCTGATTTCTGATTTGCGGTTGGTCATTGTGAGGTATTGATTGTGTGTGCAACATTACTGAGCCTTCTTTTCCTGAATATTCAGTTTTTGATCTGAGAATCTTGAAAGTCTGTTTTGGTATCCCGACGCTTGCCTGCCTACTGACCGCCTCTTTAGATTTTCCCACTGTACTTCAGCCTCCGATCTACGTTGATTACCCAGTTACCGACCATCTGCCTGCCCTTTGACTTTGCTACAGCCTGTCCCTTTTTGCACTGTTGTTTCTCTCCAATAGAAGTCCTGCGCTCTGCGCTTGGATCCATCACTCCATCCAACCTGCTCTGCGTGCATTCATTACAGAGATTTTTATTTTAATTTATTTGCTTTCTGTGGAGCGGGTTGGGTGGTCAGGATGGGAGGTTTTAGTGGGAGAAAAAAAATAGAAAAACATGGGACTGTTTATGTATTATGGCCAGTAGTCTGTAGCCCTCACAGTAATTCCAGCAGGACTGAGAAATAATGAGACCAAAGTCAGGTTGATTTTACACTCTTATATTTGGGTTCTTGTTTTCTTTCTAGGTTACCCTTTCTTTTTCCGACTGTACATAGTAACTGTCGTCTGTCTCAGTCTGTTTCTGAATCTCCCCATGCTCTCTCTAGCTGCTCCCCAAGAACCCTAGCGCAGCTGCACTATAAATAGAGGAACGTACAAGCAGATAAGTGCACCCAGGTGTTGGCGATTGCATGTCGCGCTGCTTAGCCCACCCAGAAGAGGTCGCTGTTGGCCAGCTCCTCCCTGGCTGGTCAATGAACTGTCGTAGTATCTTCTTTAACCCTCTGGACCAGATGCTCCTGAACCTCCCGCTGTTTTGGATGTACAAGGAGTACAGGAGGGGACAGAGCACACAGCTGTGTGGAGCACCAGTGCTGAGGTTCAGTGTTTAAGATGCGGAGTTGCCCATCCAAACCGCCTGTGGTCTGCCAGACAGGAAGTCAAGGATCCACCTGCACTGGGCAGAGTTCCCTGAGCTTCACCACCAGCTTGTGGGGCACAATACGTTGAATGCTGGACTCTATGTAACACAATTTTTATTTATATTCCTGGTTAGTAAATGTTATTTCGTAATTGCTTATGCCTAAAAGGTATAGAAAATCGCTATTATTTCCAACAAACTTTGCTTTGGTGATCAGGACAGTGATATTTTAAAATGTACTTATTTCCAATGAGAAGCGGGCAAATTTGTGTCCTCTCGGTCACATATAGTCAGAAAAAAACAACATATGAATTCAAATTAACATGAATTTATAGTAAAGTAATACAAAAATGAGTACAAAAGTTTTAGAAGTGAGTAGTTTTTCCAGATTTACAAATATAATGTCAATCACTTTCACGAATCAGCCCCCAAATGTAGTCTCCCATCATGTTCTCGTTATACTGTCCTTGATAGCAGTGTTCAAAGTCCAGTATATCCTGGTGGAAGCACTCGCTTTGCTCCTCCGATTACGTTCCCATGTTCTTGAATCCAACGAAGACACCGGCTTTGACCATTGCCTCAGTCAGGTTAGGGAAGAAGTCTTGAAGGTACTTGAAGGCTGCCGACTCCTTATCTAGAGTCCACCAGTGGCTCCCACTTGACGTTCATCCCCATTGTGGCCAGTCCCGCCTGTGGTAGTGCGCCTTGGTGTCCCTGCTGTCCCAAAGGCAAAGATAGCAGGGAAACTTGGTAGAACTGCCTTGGAGGCCCCTCAGGAATGCCGCCATTTTGAAGTGTCCTATGATCTTCCAGCCATACACATAATACTTCAAGGCATCCAGCAAGGTCTTGATGCTGTTGTAATCCTGTATTTATAATACTATTTATATTACTGGAAAGTTCTAGAAGTTACTCCAAGTTTACTCAGCACTGAATCCATCTGGAATGTACTGTAAAATCAAATATCCTCAAAATATCATTGTCCTGGTCACAAAAGCAAAATTTGTGGGGAATAATAGCCATTTTCTATACTTTTGAGGCATACACAAGAACAAAACAATACATGGTGTAATAATAATAATAATAATGCATGTTTCTTTAAATAGGATAATGGACTGATGTCCATAGTTGCAAACAATATGGCATTCACGATTTTTCCTTTTCACTAGTATGCCCATGTGGCCAAATCAAAAAATCATTCATATAAACTAAACTCACAAAAAACTAAATTGATTATGTGTACTAGGGATGCACCGATACCGATATCAGTATCGGGCCGATACTGGCCTCATGTACTTGTACTCGTAGAAAATTGCAGATAACACGAACCAATACCACGTCATAGAAACATTAAGTGAACATCGATGGTTGTGTCGCCTCTGGATGCATAAGTATAGAATATAGAACTCAGATTGGTAGAGTGGGAAGATGGAGATGTCAGAAATGACACAAGTAGAATGCAAGCTCTGCTCTGCTAAATTGCCAAGTGGAAAGGAAAAAAAGTAATTTAACAGAAGCAATTTGATACAGTGTCGTTAGACACAACACAGCGCAGAGTTCAAGGAGTATGCTAATACTAGTAGCGCAGAACTACAACAACAGCTAATTCCAACACTGGAGAAGCTAAATTACATGTCCAAATACAGCCCGCGGGCCCAAAAAAAATGAAATGGCAGAGCATGAAAAGATTCAATGAATCACGCACAGTTTAATCGCACAAGCATCCCTAGCAGAGCAACAACGTTCATAATATCAAACTAGCTAGTGAGGTCAGAGAAAAGTAACTGGCTGTGTCTGTTCATGCACACCTTTGCGCTGAACTGTCAGTAAGTGGCTGTCACATTGATATAAAGGTTGCCATCATCTGACCGATTTTTAAACAAGGTAAGAAGCTAACTAGCTAACTGTCACAACTCAATAGCATTGTGTCGTGTGAGCGTCGTGTCCTTGCAAATGTAGAAAACTTAATAGAGCCTGTATGATTGACCCAAAGTTGCTTGCACATGTTTTTGTCATCTCATGGTTGCTTATACAGCTCCGGAAAAAATTAAGAGACCACTGCACCTTTTTCTTTCCTTTCCAAAAAAGTTGATAGGAAAGTTTTAAGTGAGGAACAGAAACGTTCAATTTGCAGTGGTCTCTTAATTTTAACCCTTCTGTTCCTCACTCAAAACCTTCCTTTTAGACTTTTTTGGAAAGGAAAGGAAAAGGTACAGTGGTCTCTTAATTTTTACTGGAGCTGTAAGTGTGGGCGATATAGACAAAATTATCTAACACAACATAAGTGATTTTACTTCACGATAACGATATATCACGATATAGCACATTTTATTGAAAATCTATTACTAGTTCATGTAAAATAACCACATGGTAAAGACTATTTTTGCTGGACCACAAAGCAGAGCCGGCCAAGAAGAGCGAATGTCTCTTACTGACTGACTGACTGAGTGAGTGAGTGAGTGCCTGACTGACTACCCCTTGTTAAATAGCGAAGGGGTTGGAGACGTGGACTGCCAATCAACAGGTTTTGCATTCGAATCTCGTCACAATCAAAACAAATTATGCATTAGGATTTGTTCCGGATAGACAAAAACTTTGCTGGCTACAACCTTCAGTAGCTACGTTATAGTAAGCCTAAAGTAAAACTGTTTACGGTTATGTTTGTTATAGTAAGCGTAAACTAAAATTGTTTACAGTTATATTGCGACTATTTCCGGTGGATGTTCGAAGTACGCATTCGTGCATGTTTTTTGGGGTAATATAGGCTAGATCAGAGAAGAGTAGGGGTTTCCACGATTCTCTCGTCTTTTCACTTGATTTGTTCTGCGAGCCACTTAGTTATCACATTTGTCTTATGGCAAGGTGCTCCATCATGCTGGAAAAGGCATTGCTCGTCACCAAACTGTTTCGGATGGTTGGGAGAAGTTGCTTTCGGGGGATGTGTTAGTGCCATTCTTTATTCATGGCTGTGTTCTTAGGCAAAATTGTGAGTGAGCCCACTCCCTTGGCTGAGAAGCAACCCCACACATGAATGGTCTCAGGATGCTTTACTGTTGGCATGACACAGGACTGATGGTAGCGCTCACCTTGTCTTCTCCGGACAAGCTTTTTTCCGGATGCCCCAAACAATCGGAAAGGGGATTCATCAGAGAAAATGACTTAACCCCAGTCCTCAGCAGTCCAATCCCTTTACCTTTTGCAGAATATCAGTCTGTCCCTGATGTTTTTACTGGAGAGAAGTGGCTTCTTTGCTGCCCTTCTTGACACCAGGCCATTCTCCAAAAGTCTTCGCCTCACTGTGTGTGCAGATGCACTCACACCTGCCTGCTGCCATTCCTGAGCACGCTTTGCACTGGTGGTGCCCCGATCCCACAGCTGAATCAGCTTTAGGAGACGGTCCTGGCGCTTGCTGGACTTTCTTGGGTGCCCTGAAGCCTTCTTCACAACAATTGAACCTCTCCTTGAAGTTCTTGATGATCTGATAAATGGTTGATTTAGGTGCAATCTTACTAGCAGCAATATCCTTGCCTGTGAAGCCCTTTTTGTGCAAAGCAATGATGATGGCACGTGTTTCCTTGCAGGTAACCATGGTTAACAGAGGAAGAACAATTATTCCAAGCACCACCCTCCTTTTAAAGCTTCCAGTCTGTTATTTTAACTCAATCAGCATGACAGAGTGATCATCAGCCTTGTCATTGTCAACACTCTCACCTGTGTTAACGAGAGAAACACTAACATGATGTCAGCTGCCCTTTTGTGGCAGGTCTGAAATGCAGTGGAAATGTTTTTTTGGGATTAGGTTCATTTTCATGGCAAAGAGGGACTTGGCAATAAATTGCAATTCAACTGATCACTCTTCATAACATTCTGGAGTATATGCAGATTGCCAACATTAAAACTGAGGCAGCAGACTTTGTGAAAATTAATATTTGTGTCATTCTCAAAACTTTTGGCCACGACTGTAGTGGTTAAAGACATAGCCTCTTACGTGGGAGACCCAGGTTCGAATCCAGTGAGGGTAAGAACTTTAACCACTTCTAATTGTGGGCCGGCTGAACTAGGCTTGCCTTGTTGCTTTTCTGGTTTGGATACTCCCGTGAAAACTTGTTACCTGTATAAAAGACACCTGTCCACAGAAGCAATCAATCAATCAGATTCCAAACTCTCCACCATGGCCAAGACCAAAGAGATGTCCAAGGATGTCAGGGACAAGATTGTGGACCTACACAAGGCTGGAATGGGCTACAATACCATCACCAAGCAGCTTAGTGAGAAGGTGACAACAGTTGGAGCGATTATTCGCAAATGGAAGAAACAAGAACTGTCAATCTCCCTCGGTCTTGGGCTCCATACAAGATCTTATCCCGTGGAGTTGCAGTGATCATGAGAACAGTGAGGAATCAGCCCAGAACTACACGGGAGGATCTTGTCAATGATCTCAAGGCAGCTGGGACCATATTCAGCAAGAAAACAATTGGTAATACACTACACCATGAAGGACTGAAAACCCGCGCCCGCATGGTCCCCCTGCTCAAAAAAGCACATGTACAGGCCCGTCTGAAGTTTGCCATTGAACATCTAAATGATTCAGAGGAGAACTGGGTGAAAGTGTTGTGGTCAGATGAGACCAAAATCAAGCTAGTTGGCATCAACTCAACTCGCTGTATTTGGAGGAGGAGGAATGCTGCCTATGACCCCAAGAACACCATCCCCACCGTCAAACATGGAGGTGGAAACATTATGCTTTGGGGGTGTTTTTCTGCTAAGGGGACAGGACAACGTCACTGTATCAAAGGGACGATGGATGGGGCCATGTACCGTCAAATCTTGGGTGAGAACCTCCTTCCCTCAGCTAGGGCATTGAAAATGGATCGTGGATGTGTATTCCAGCATGACAATGACCCAAAACACACAGCCAAGGCAACAAAGGAGTGGCTCAAGAAGAAGCACATTAAGGTCCTGGAGTGGCCTAGCCAGTCTCCAGACCTTAATCCCATAGAAAATCTGTGGAGGGAGCTGAAGGTTCGAGTTGCCAAAGGTCAGCCTCGAAACCTTAATGACTTGGAGAAGATCTGGAAAGAGGAGTGGGACAAAATCCCTCCTGAGATGTGTGCAAACCTGGTGGCCAAATACAAGAAACGTCTGACCTCTGTGATTGCCAACAAGGGTTTTGCCACCAAGTACTAAGTCATGTTTTGCAGAGGGGTCGAAATCCTTATTTCACTAATTAAAATGCCAATCAATTTATATCTTTTTTGACATGTGTTTTTCTGGATTTTTTTGTTATTATTCTGTCTCTCACTGTTCAAATAAACCTACCATTAAAATTATAGACTGATCATTTCTTTGTCAGTGGGCAAACGTACAAAATAAGCAGGGGATCAAAAAAAATGTTCCCTCACTGTAAGTGGTTTTGAACCGAGGGTCGAGGAGCGAACCAACGTCAAACAGCTCCTTTGTGGTTTCGTCATCAAACTTCTCATTTAAGTAATTGAGAATAGCGTCTTTCATGGATGTGATGAGCGGAATGTCATCATGCTGATGCTTGAGAACTTGGTTATTAAAAAGATGGAGCACTGATTTCACGAAGGACACACTTGTGTACTGCTCCCCAGAAAAGGCATCTCTAAACTTCATGAGAGGGCTATATGTCTTGTCGCGATCCCCATTTGGTGGGGGTCTTTGTGATTAGCTGATGATCAGGCAAGCCCAACTCTGCTTGAGCCTTGGTCAGCTCCTGTTTTCTCTTCCAAGAATTAGAGAAGGCACCCACCAAATTCTTGCTTCACCAACTGTTCACCAACTGCACACTCCACTTGTGGTAGTTTCACACCTCGCTCTATTAAGATAAAGGGAAGGTAAAAGTAATGTTTCCACAACAGCTTGTAATTGCACTTTACAAGACATTTGCCATGGCATTCATAATAATTACTTAATATTTATATTTAATTTTAAAATTATATTTATTCATTTCAAATTATTAATTTCGTATTATTTAGGATTATATAGCTTTATATATAGGATTATATATCATTTAAAATTATTATTTTAGTATTATATAGGATTATATAGCTAACTGGTATTTATGTTGTAAAAATATTTAATAGGCTATGTATTTCCTTGTGTTAAAAAACATCTAACTCCTTTCACTCAAAAAATAACAGAGAAACCTATCGTTCCTCCAAATAACCATTATGGTTACCCAATAAATATTAACTATTTTTTTCATTAGACATTCACCAATAGACCCTTTTTGTGTTAGTAAACAGCAATGACGTATTTTGTGGGCGGAGCCGAACTGGTGGCAGAAAGTGACAGTAATCTCTTTACAAAATATAGGAATATGGATAATCCGGACACCTTCTCCAATTATTTTGTAAAGTAAATGTTATATCACAAATATAATATTGCCGAAGATCCCATTTATTCATTAAATGCTTGCGTAAACTGTCTAAGTATGAGCAATTTGGTTTTTTTTTGCATGCTGCTCACACACTAGCTGTTGTTAACATTGGTAAATGGTGTTTACCATTCTGAAATAGCCTACTGAGAATGCCAGCTTTGTGGTTGCTGCTGTGACTAATTAGGGGTTCACCGGTAGGAGAAACCCGATTGTTATTGTTAGTATTATTATTAGGGGTTCTCCGGTAGGAGAAACCCTATTGTTAGTATTATTATTATTGGCGTCTAACATGCTTAATAACTCAAAATCTCTATGGTAGAAAATGCTATAAACTTGCTTAATGTTAAAGTAGTCCATGTGTAACAACCATACAGACCCCCGCCCTGATTCCTCCACCAGGGGCGCTATAGTACATGATTAAATTTGCTAATTTCAAAATGATGCCATTTCCACCCTGTTTGTTCTACAGTGCTGATTTTTTTGTACCTGCCTCATTTCTCATGATGAACAGAAAAGCCTCAAGAACCCATAAAGTCCGCCATGATGGATTTTTCTGTACAATGAAAATGTGTCCAAAACTACAAAAATCTTCTTCTCATGAACCGCAAATCGAATTGACTTGTCCTTTGGCATACAGGTGTCTCATACATGCCTCCCTAAAATCTTTTCAGGAATAAGAGAACTTGCAAAATAGTGGACAAAAGGGCTGACTACTGTACAATATATGTATGCACAATGTGCATGTGTGCAATTCTTTATTGGAACAATAACCTATGCACTTCATATTCATTGTGCATCCAGATACCACCCCCATATAAGACCATGTACATTTGTTGGTTGATATCTGAAAAGACGGCAAAATGGCAGCTGACAGAATTCTGTCAGTTTTCAACACAAGCTAATGCTATTGCTAATAAATGTCTTTAAAACTATTTTTCTCCTGAACCATCAGATTTACTTGCCATTATATTTCCAGACCCATACTTCTGAACAGGGCTGACAATGAAACTAGTTGCTATGTCAAAAATCAACTGAACTATGACTTCACAAAGTTAGCCCTTTATGCTAACTCTAATGACCACTAACGTTAATGAACTACTAGGCTGTATCTTTTGAACCATTCGAGGTACAGACACAAAACCAACGTTGTTTTACATGTTTAGCTATCCTCAGTTCATATGATGAAACGTTTATTGATTTTACGTATGCTAATTAGCGTAAATAGCATTAAATAACTTAGGCTGTATCTTTTGAACAGGCCTGGACTGGTAATCTGGCATACCGGGCAAATGCCCGGTGAGCCGAGGCACTTTTGGGGCCAGTATAACTTGGGGCAGAAAATGTTTTGCCAATGACCGGCCCATAAAGCAGAGACAGCGGCCCATTGGTTCATTTTCTGTACTGACACTTGGCTGGCCCAATCACATCTCTTACTAGGCCCCACCCCTGCCCTACTGTCAACTGTTTCTCGTGTCAGATGCAGTGGCTCAGAGCCAAAATTCTGTGGATGAAGGTGTCGAAATGGACTAACAAAAGTGCTAGGCCAAGGGGCTGCGGAGAAGTTGCGGGCCAAAAGAAGTAAAACTCTAAAAGCGGATGCCACTATATGTGCAAAAAAACAGACGTGTTTGCTGTAGTAGCTTCATTATATACAGTACCCGACATTGTGTAGCAACAGGTGATCGTGGAAACCAGGCAGAGGAGTAGGCGTGTGACAAGGAAGCCGAGGAGGCGCAGTGTGAGCATGACAGTGCCAAGGGACAGAGTGAGCAGGAGCAGAGTAGTTGAAGCGGCAAGCATGGAGTAGCTTCATGATTAACAGGGAGAGACTCGCAGGGAGGGGGCAGCAGGAGGAGGTAGTGTGCCCATGATGGCGATGATGAAATAAATTAATGTAGATGATAATAAGATAATATAATCGTCGTCGCTATCATAAAGTGAAACTACTGCTGGTGGTCACTCAGTCAATGTCAAATAGCGCAGGATAAACTATTTGACACTGCTTTTGTAGCTAGCATAGTTCCTTTATAGTTCCCTAACATTAGGCCTTTCCAGCCGGAACCTTCTAATCTCAGCATCATAATTCCCGATGTTTTTTCTCTTATTATTGCTGCTGTCAAATCACATTTTAATTTTGAAAACGGACATAAATACTAGACAACATTATCTACAAACTGAAATATTTAGTTAGGTCATAATTGGCGAGAACCTTTTTTTTTTATTGTGCACCTAATGTGATGGAGCAAAATCCCCATTTTCCTGTGGTAATTTTACACCACAGTCAGAAGAATGGATCTGGAGTCTTACTTTTGCAGATTTGATGTACAAACGAAGTCAATCATTTGAGGAAGTCAGTTTGAAGAAAGATGTAAAATTGCCTATTACAATGTTTTCAAATAGGGTCAATTGATAGATTATTATTTTGTTAAAAAGTAGGTTTTCAGCGCTGAATATTTACCAGCTTGATATTTGCTAAGTTAGCTTGACTGAAGCTACTTGGCTTGCCTTAACTAGCTACCCACTTACTCCGTTTCTGAATTAATATGTGAGTATTTCTCAATATATGACAATGTAAATTAAATAAATTTGTTTGTGCACAGCAATTGGTTGTTAACAGCTAAGTTTGTCAACAATATTAAGCAAGTAATTACAGAATATGTAGCTAGTTAGGTACTGTAGCCGCAAGCTAAAAACTAGGCCAGAATGGGAGATAATTCACTTTCTGTTTCACGGTGCTGGCTTGCTAGTAAATGTTACATCTAACATTACTGCGGTGAAGTTAGCTTTGTATTCAAGATTGGGAGTTTGATCGTCAATACCTGATCAACGAAACCTGCCAGAAAGACAGCAATTGAATATTCTGAATCTGCTGGCGATAGCGAACAAGCAATACTCCTTGTTTTTCCATATCGGTTTCATATTAATCTTTCAGTCAAAAAGAACATGGAAAACTGCTTAACAACGATGCGAGGGTTAAGGCACCGTCCTAAAAGTGCACCATCTGGTCATGTTGATGAATAACGTCTACCATCAACATCCTTTAGTTTTCCAATTTTCCAATACAGGTAATTATTAATAGTTTTTAAAGCAATTATCCATCAAAATGCTCAATAGCTCGGACCCAATAAAACTTATATGGAAATAATCAACTGATATAGCTTCAGGGACAGCTACTCTACCATAAACACCCATTAGTTTGGCTATTTTTCAATGTAGCAAATTATTAATAGTTTTTAAAGCAATTTTCCATCAAATATGCTCAATAGCTCGAACCCAATAACTAACTTTTTCATCAAGTGAAAAGACGAGATAATTGTGGAATCTACCAGAAATAATTAATAAATGTCGTAGCTCTCAATAAATTCGAACTTAGGTCTTCCACATGAGAGGCACTATCTTTAACCAATACGCCACGGCATTACATGTTTCAGCAGTCGCTAGACTACTTTGAGGATTGTGTTAAACTGACTAACGTTTCTTATTAAGTTTACCTCCACTGCACATAGCATCTATGAACTGTATTGCTTTTGCCACTGGCCGTTTTAACAGCTTATTAGCTAGTAATAGGCTTACTAGTATCTACTAACTTCTTAGGAATAATCATAAGAATTGAGCAATTGCTAGCGAGACTGAAGATGAACTATTCCATGCCAGAAACAGTTGCAATATAACTGTACACAGTTTCAGCCAGCGAAGTTTTTGTCAATACGGAATAATTCACAATGCGTACATCGCTTCGCCTGCGAGGAGATACGAACTCGGGACCTATAGTTCACAAGTCCGCTTCTCTAACCACTACGCTATTTAACAAGGAGCAGTCAGTTAGTCACTCAGTATGAGACATTCGCTCTTCTTCGCCGGCTCCGCTTACGCGGTCCGGCAAAAACTACATTTATTATGCACTTTTAACACGCTCCCTTAACTGAGAAGACATGGAGAATCCACCATAGACATGACTGTAATGCTGTCTTTTGAAAATTGAACGCAACAGAGAAAACAGGGAGTGTTGCTTGTTCGCTGTCCCCAGCAGATTCGGAATATGTAATTGCTGTCTTTCTGGTAGGTTTCGTTGATGAGGTATTGACGATCGAAGTCCGAATCTTGAAGATAAAGCTAACTTCACCGCAGTTCTAATGTTTTGCATATAGAATTTATGAAATGAGGTGTGTATCATGTGTTTGTCTCTATGATGTAGCTAAATATTATTATAGAAAAAGCAAGTCTGATTGTACCTAACTAGCTACCATCAATGTAAAATAAATCTACAAACTATGCAACAATTACAATCATCTTCAGTCTGACGAGGTTTTCTATCCTGGCATATATATTTCTAAGTACTACAGTATGGCTCTGTTACTGTACTTGGATAGTTTATTCCTTACTAAATCCAAATTGTGCCTATATGGATGTCATATTATGTTTTTGTCCACTACTGTATCACTTTCCCTGATGCTTGTGTCCATGTAATAGACGAGCCTAGACACAAGCAACATGTGAAAGATTGTTCTGTAAGTCCTTTGTTTTATATGTTGTGTTATGGATTTATGAAACAATGCAACTAATTACAGTATATTGTTATATATTTTGTAAATGTAAGCAGAGATGGATGGAGAGGAAGGTGTTGATGCTTGCTTATTGGTGTATGCAGAGGCAGAGGTCACTGACATCTCTGGTAATGTCCAGCTCATAGCAGATTAGGATGTTTAGAAATGAGACCGTAAAGCTACTGGCTGATTTGTACTGTTAGGCCTATACACTCTTAAAATTAGGAGAGCCTCAAGGAACTCTGGGGATACTCAAGGAACCTTGTTCGCTTGGGGCTTTAACAGCTCAATTTGGAGAAGAGGTTCCTGTCTTAACATCTGAAGCATAACCATCTGAATACCTTATTTATGTTCTCCAATTTTTTTAGTGAAATGGGGGGGGGGTTGTTTTTAGCCCATTTAGAAAACCTTCAGTATAAGGTTTTGTAGTATTTCTAAAACACACTGATACGGTGCTGAATAAAGAGTGTATGCTGGTTCACATGCTAGTGTGCTGTGATTGATCAGCTCGCCCTCAATCTGTATAGCTCCCACTTGACGCGGGAGAATGCACATCGAAAAGTCTCGTGCTTGAGACAGACAACAGAGTGTGAGAGAATTTAGGATCATATTCAGAGACATATTGAGCGATCAAACTATATCATTTCGATAGATTTTTTAATATTAGATAACTAGTAGGTTTTGTTTATTTTTATGTTAATAGTATAAGTAATTTTATATAGTGTTACCTTAGTTAGTTGTAATGTTATCTTAGTTTAGATCAGATCAATTCATCAATCAAAAGGTGAGTTCGCTAATGTGTTAGCTAACGGCAACGGTAATTTAAACTTGACCTTACCCTGGGCGCAATATTACACATGACATGTAGATAAATGTCATGAATAACCTAAATATTGGGTATACGATGAACGATGGCTATGTGAGCGAACCACAGCTTGTAAATAAATTTCTTTAGGCCACTACTATATCAATAATTTAGTAATCCTAGAGAACTAAGGCTAGTTAGATAACGTTAGCTTACTAGTTAATGGCTTTTGTCACCAGTCACGCGACGCCGGTTTGTATCAGTGTGTTTTTAAAACACACTGATACAATGATGATTATCATTGAACGTCCGTATTTTACGGTGGCAAGTGTTCTTAATGAGTAACATGATTCCAAATATCAAGTTAGTTACAGGTATGCAAATCTTTCATACAAATACAACAAAAGTACTTAGAGCTTTGCAAATCTTTTTTACAAGTTTGCAAAACGTTTTTACAATTACAAAAGTAATTCCAGGTTTGCAAATCTTTTTTACAAGTGTGCAACATTTTTTTGAAATAAAAAACATATGTCGCTCTTTTCTCTTTATATATTTCTGACAGTGGTGCTGTGGGTATTGTCTGCATCTGAATGGGAACATTTTTTAAATAATTATTATTTTATAAATAAACGGTATATGTTAGTGCAATGTACAGTTATGTACAACTGTAGACAATACCAGCATCTTACATATTTGAGTCCGTGAATAAATGTCTATATATATATATTTTTTAGAATGAACAGATCCGTGTCACTGTGGTCAATAGAAGAAGTGTGTCATTGGCTGGCATCCAATAACCTCAACCAATACATCAACAGATTCACAGGTTGGAAATAAAATGGCAGTTGTCTACAGTTGCACACTGTGTGAGAAGCATGCATTTTCATTGATTAAACAAATTCGGCACATTGGACTCTACCACGAAAATGATGCCACATTTTCATTTACGTGTGGCCTGAATGGATGTGCACAAGTGAACAAGTGCTTCAGTTCATATAGATCACATGTTTACAGAAAGCATAGAGATCTTTTAAGTCTTTTATGAAAATGGAGGCCAATTGGAACAAATGGAATACTACAACAATGACAATGATAATGTTGATGACAATGAAGATGCCAATACCCTAGACAATGTCCCAGTGCACACCAGAGAATATCGAACTGAGGACCTTGTCAAAGACCTTAAAAGGAACCTTTGTTTGTTTATTCTCAAAATGAGAGAAAAACACTGCATTCCAGCTGTTGTCCACACCGATATTGTAGAAGACTTGAAAGTAATTCTTCAAGAATTCACAAGCCATTGTTTAGACTCATTAAAATTCCACTTACAGATTAACATAGATCAAGATGATGACCTTGATGAACTCTTGTCTCAAATCTTTGAGCAGTGCATTAAAGAGATCAGCAGTGAGTGGATGCTGCAGCAGTACTGCACAGAACAGCTTGGTTACATATCACCACTGCAGTTGGAGATAGATGGCCAAATTCCTAACGCCCACCTCCAATATATCCCCCTACTGACCCTACTGCAGAAATTGGCCAAAAATGAAGATATTTGGGCAATGCTCAACTCTCATCCTGTAGAGAAAAATGAAGACATCCTGGAGGACTACATGGATGGAGAGAAGTGTAAGACTTACCCACTCCTTTGTAATCACAACAACATCCGGCTACACTTCTATGTTGATGAATTTGAAATCGTCAATCCCCTTGGAGCCAAGAGAGGAAAACACAAGCTCACTGCTGTGTATTTCAAATTAGGAAATCTTCCCCATCACTACACATCAAAACTCGAGCACATCTATCTGTCTATCTTGGTCAAACATAAATTAATCAATTAAGATGCAAGCAATTACGATGATGTGTTCAGGCCTCTCATAGAAGATGTCAAGCTCCTTGAGACAGAGGGAGTGTTGTTAGAATGCAATGGAGAGTCAAAGCGATTTGTTGGCACTATTGCCACCATCTCAGCCGACAACCTGTCGGCTCATGTAGTTGCAGGGATTTCTAGGAACTTCGGTCATGGACGTATTTGCCAGTTTTGCATGGCAACAAGAGAGGAAGCGAGGTCTAACTTTAGGGAAGAAGAACATGCAGTAGAAAATAGAGAGAATGGTTTGGTGTATGGTGTGACTCAACCATGTTGCTTCTCCAGTCTAAACTACGCCCCAGCTGTGATCACAAACCTCTTCCCACCTGACATAATGCATGATGTTCTAGAGGGTGTTATCCCTTTTGTTCTTAAGAAGATCTTGAATAAGATGATAAGGGAGAAGAGGCTTACCATTGGTCAGTTGAACTATGAAATTGACAACTACTCATACGGGTGGAATGATAAAAGATCCAAGCCACAACCCATTTCAGAGAGGACACTGAAGAGTGGTGGTCAGCTCTCTGGAAGCGCCTCTGAGAAGTGGACTCCCTTTTGCCTTCTGCCACAATTGATGGGTCCCCTCATCATGCCGAACAAATATTGGGACTGCTATCTACTGCTGCGCGAGGTGGTGGATATTAAAAAGACAACGGAGTTCCTGGTGACATTTGATAGCCTTTTCAAAGTCACATCTATATAAAAAATGCACTATATTGTGCATTATCCACTGCTAATTAAGCTGTATGGACCTCTGGTCCATCTCTCCTGCATGAGATTTGAAGCAAAACACCAATACTTCAAAAAGCTGTCATCTGTGGTATGCAACTACAAAAGCATCAACAAGACACTGACAACAAGACATCAAATGAGGCAGTGCTGGGAGCAGGCTAATCTGGCAGTTTTGGGGAAAGAGGTAAGCCACACTAGGAGCTGTTGTGAAGTTGGAGGAGGTTTTCTACCAGATGTGGCTGCTTGTGCTTTGCAGAGAAGGCTAGATTTGCCTCTGGAAGAAGCAGTACTGCAAACTTCCAAGTCACTTGTCTACAATGATGTGCCATATCGTATTGGAGAGTTGAAAGTGACTGAAGTCATTCAAAGAGAGGACATTCCCATTTTCATGGAAATCAAGGCCATTTACTGTATAAATGGACAATGGTTTGTCGTAGGAACAAAGATGGTCCCTTCTTCATTTGAAAGCCATTTCCATTCCTTCAAAGTGGAAGAGAGAGGATGGGTTGCCTTGAAGGTGGGAGAGGAGGTGGACCATCATGGCCTGGACATCTATTCTAAAATGGAAGGAGAAAGTTATGTCACGTTGCGATACTGGGTGGTGTAACTTCTCAACTCAACAACGTGGTAATACTGAATTTGAAAATGTTAAAACAAATATATCATTTCGGCATAGTATTATTTGACCATTTGTCCATGTATTTGCTCTTGATCAACAGTATTTGTGCTTTCCTTGTTGATAATGAATGTGAACACTGACATTCAGATATTATATCTTTTTCCACAGAGAATGACATTGACGGGGAAAACTTGCTTTCACTTGCCGACCACATGGTTGAAAATCTGATTCCAAATATATAAAATCTGTTTTTTTACAACAGTTGGAGAGTTTAAAAAAAGGGAATGGAGCTGAAGTCAAGACTTTATTAATTGGGTAAGTGCAATTTTTGGTATTTCCAAGAAAATTTGCAACCATTCTGTTATATGTCACTGAAGAACTACATTGCTTGATAGAAGAATGATTATTTGTTATCAATAAATTATTGCATTTTTTGTTGCTGCGTGTTTATTTTATGAGACCTTGCCAGGTATATGTAATAACCGTTTTATAAAAGCACTAAATCACTGTAAACCACGGCCTCGCCAGGCTTATTGCTTAATAGTAGGATAGGATTTCCCTAATAATTATATTTCACACAATCTAAGCTGAAGAGGTATTGTGTGTGGGGAGGGGTGGGGTGATATCTTTGTCCTGCCCTTACACACACACTGCACTTTGTGTTTTCTGTCTTTACCTCTTTTTGAGTCTTTGTATGTTCTATTATTGTTTCTTGTTTGTCCAATTATTTAATAAACTTCTTAGTAAATATAATTATAGTAAGTCTACAAACACATTTTCATTTTCCTGTCTAGAACCCCAGAACAACAGAAAGAACCCCAGACATCAAAAAAAGAATGGCCAGTCACTTCCAAGTTCCCCACCACCCTCCAGCAGAAACTTGATGAAAAAAGCGAGGTCTTCATCTCTTCAACTTTTAGAAATAAATTGAGGTCCCAAATTGTCCAGGTGCTTTTTGATGATATATTTAGCTACACATGGTAAGTACTTTTAAATCCTAACTTTTGTATTTGATGCATTTGACTTTTGAATAAATTATATTCACCCAATGTTATAAAACTGAAATCCACCCTTGAGGCTTATTTTAGCTGAACAATTATAATGTGGATATACTGACTCTACATTTAATGATCTTTTATACAGGAATCCCTCAAGTGAACAATACAGCAACACTTGTTCTGCACTGGTTGCAAAGTATTACTTCCTCCGAGATCGCACAGGGAAAGGCTATGTATGTTTTTCACTGTTTGTGCTTTGTTTATAACAACATATGATTTTTGTATATGGATAAGCATTGTTGGGTTTCTTATTACACAGGAATCATGGCATCAAATGCTAAAAAAACAAATTTAAAAAGGAGAGAAGACCACTGGTGTTCATCCCAGAAATCCAACAAAAAAAAACACACCAGGCATGAACATGACAAAGATTCCCAAACTAACAACATCCACTGCCATGTTGGTAATGTAATCCACCATAAATTGGAAAACCACCAAAATTAAGATTTCAAATATTTTAATGATAACTTGTATGAATTTTTACACCCTAATCTTTCTATAACTTAGACATTACATTTCCATCCATGCTCTCCAAGAACTTTGAGATTTTGGCATTGGCAGACTGGAGAGACTAGAGAGGAGATTAGGAGTTATGGTGAGGATGCAACCAGCCTCAGGTGTCACCAGGAAAAGATGCGGGCTGAGTGCCTGAAGAAACACCCCAATCTGTCCATTCTTCAAGACAAAATGGCCCAGACAAGGGTAGAGCAGACAGAGTACTTGGAAAGACATTCCACTTTGGAGGCACTTGAGGAGTATCCTGCACTCCGACTTCCAGTAATAGTAAGTCAGATGTATTCATTTTTCATGCGCTCCATTCTAAACTGAAATGTATCTCACAACAACATGTTGATTCATGTGTGTTGGGTGTGTGTGTGTGTTGTGTACAGCTCCTCACAGAATTGCAAGATCAGCTGGATGTTGACATTGATCTCAGCATCATGACAGGAGTGGGCCAAGTAGCAAAGAAAGTCATGGAAGAATGTCAGCGGCGCGCAGCTGGAGGAGACCTCTTCTCCATGTATGAAGAGGCCAAGAATGTATGTGCAGAGGAGTCACAGAGGTAATATTAATACCTATCAATAATATATACCTGCAAACTTGCTTCAGTGGGAGAATGCCCCCGGCCACCCCTACCTGATTTTAGTTTTGTATCCTTTTTGGTTTGCAACACTTAAGGTTTAAGCAAAAAAAACAAACACAGATCAAACAATAAGTAAAATAATATAGATCAACAGTGTAGGTTTTTATTGTTTATTGGGTGGGTCAGGGTCAATGGATCCCAAGATTTTCACTCTTTTCCAGGGGGGGGGGTCACATTGACCTGTTTGTAATATTGGGGGGTCATGACCCCCCCCCATTCTACACTAGTACCATATTTTTCAAAACAGCTGAATGTGGATTTCAGTATGGCTTCTCAGTTTTAGTTTTGTATCAGTTGTATCCCTATTTCACTACTCAAGAGTTTGAAGGTTTGATAATAATAGAAGCAATTATATGGGCAATTTCTGGCTACAATCTCTGCAATTGAGTTCTGATTTATGTAAATTTAGTGTTATTTTGTTGGAATGTCATTTTTGTGTGTACCTTTTTATTTATCTTTCCAACCTAAGGTCTGCAATTGAACCTAGCTACATTACTCCTCCCACATTTATTCAGAGAGGACCCTGATGCCCTCTATGTGATCAAGAAGAAGGTATGGGTTATTGTCAGTTGGCTAAAATACTGTCCGGGTAATTCTCAGCAATGTCGTATAACATTTATAATATTGTTTTTTTTGTCTGCCCTAGGACCCAGAGGTCCCAACACCTGTCCTTGTAATTACGGGAAACCGCTTCTTGGAGGCTAATTTTGACGTGTGTCTGGACTACACAGATGTCCTCACCCAGCCAGTTGATGACATCACCTTGGCGATGGCGACTTTGATGTCTATTTATTTTGTTTTTAACATCCAGTACCATAAGGTCAAAAACACTCTTACTTTCATTGAAAAGTACCTCTTGTCAAATGCACCTGAAGGAAAGATCTCCTCCACTGTCATCAAAATGAAAACTACTTGTTTTCTTAAGCAGTCTAAACCCCTCTTTCACACACAAACATTCTTCTGTTATTGTCTTTAGTCTAAGTTTATATAATGACTATATACTGTATGTATATAGTGTGTGTGTGTATATATATATATATATATATATATATATATATATATATATATATATATATATATATATATATATATATATAT
>JACXGI010001981.1:5750-55902 GCA_016801175.1 Esox masquinongy | reverse complement strand
ATTACTACTACAACTACTACTTCTAATATTATTATTACATATTTTTATGAATGTTGCTGTAATTATATATAAAATATTTCATTATTAATAATAATGAGTTCAAAATTGAACCCAAAACCCCACAATAGGGGTTCCTTGAAGAACCTTTTTGAGGGGTTCCTCGAGGAACCTTATTGAACAGAAAAGGTTCCTCCACAGTGGCAGTGGTGAGGAACCCCAAAAGGTTCCTCAAGGCTTTTCTACTTCTAAAAGTGTATTAGGTCTTTCATTCTGTCTTTCTGTCTCTTGTTCACCTGGACAGTGTGATGTACTGTCCACTCTTATGCTTCATGGCACACCAACTGATGGCTGTGCACCTGTCTTCTTCCACTCATCATGTCTCCGTCTCCCCTTCTCTCTCTCTCTTAAAGGTTGCCCTCGTTTGTTTGAAAAGGACTCTGTTTTTAACTGGACTTGAGTTCACAGGCATTCTTTTTATTTAGTAGTGAGTTTACAATATATGCACCTCTGCTTAAATTTTCGAGAAGATATTGTTACCATCTGAATCTATAATTTATCTGATTTATCATCTTTCTCTCTCTCTCAGGATGCCATTGTTGTTGACAGTGTTTAGAGGGCCGTGCAGCCTTTTCCACTAAGTATGCAATACATGCAACTATATCTCTACATTGTTCTAGATTAAAGATACTGGTACTGTCATAATTTAACTCAATCAATTATATTTCTCACCTTTCTCTATGTCTCCCCCTCTCACTCTTTTAAAGGTTGCCTTGTTTGAGGAGATCTTTGCTGTCCATTGGTGGGGAGTTCACAGGCATCATTTTGACTTATATATTTTATACATACTTAAACATTTTATTAAAAAATTTAAATTATACTTCTTTGTCTGCTTTTTTATTTGACAATTCTACTTGAGTATGGAGATTGTGTAGGCTCTACTCCACTGCCACCTCTGATCACCAAGGAGTCAGTCAAGAGCAAGTGAGTACACTGGTCCACTTGCACTAGTACGCTTGTCCATGGCACTTACTACTGAGCTTTGTAGTGGTTTGGGGGAATAATACAGTAGGTACGTATATTTAAGGGGACTGCATGGATGGCGTACTGGTGGGTAATGTCCGACCAATTGTGGTGGGCCGGTCTGGGCCGAAATGCCAGAGGAGATTTTTGGTCCCAGTGCAGCTACAGACACAAAACCAACTTTGTTCTACATGTTTTGTCTATCCCTAGTTCATATGATGAGACATTTGATGATTTTAGTATGCTAATTACCGTAAATAGCGTTAGCAAGCAAGTTTATTTATATAGCACAATTCATACTTAGAAGCAATTCAATGTGCTTTACAAAGAAAAAGAAAAAATATAAAAATTCAATAGCATAAAACAAATACTCAAATGAAAACATCAAAACAACATAATAATACAACATAGAATAAGAAAATAGAAATAGAATAAAAACAGGATAAAAAAAAATAGGAAGCTATAAAAGCTGTAAGGTTAAACAGTGCAGTTAAGTTTAAGTGTTCAGTCATAGGCATGTAAAAAGCAAGTGTTTTTAACCTGGATTTAAAAATTGATACGTCTGAGGCATGTCTAAGATCTTCTGGTAGTTTATTCCAGTTGTGTGCAGCGTAGCTTGACCATGTTTAATTTGGACTCTGGGTTCTACTAGCTGACCTGTGTTCATGGATTTAAGAGCCCTGCTCGGTTTATATTCTTCAAACATATCAGAAAGATATACATTGAGGGCAGTGAGACACAGTCTCATTCTGTTAGTGTACCCCACCAGACCATTTTCCTATACTGACCATATTGGAGGACCCCGTCCATTGTTGCTATGCAACTATATTTATCTTTGTTTTTGTAATCAGGTTTTATTTCGTGCCTGCCATTTTCTGTGACATGGGACCGGGCCTGGGCTTGGGCCTCATCTGAGCATGCTTGGGTCAGGCTGGGTTAAAATTACGCAGAAATTATAAAAATTACGTTCTGCATTTGAAATATATAGCTAATCTAGGCTATATACATTTCAATATTTCAACTTATTGGATCAGTTGTTTTTACAGTAAGCCTATAATATAGGTTACATTTACATACATATTGTTGAGCAGGAGAGTTTCTTTGAGACCAAATTGCACTCAACCTACTTTTTAATCTGCATTTTGAATGGGGAGGGTCATGTTTTTTTTCCCCAAAGGCTTGGGGAGGGCGATGTGAAACAATATATTTTGCTTGGGGGAGGGTTAACCATTTTCATGTTTTTGGGGGGCTTTATCCTCTGCATACCACAAGTCATAAAAAACTATCAGTCCCTAACCAAAAAAGGCACTAAAATCTTGGTCTCGATCCGCGGAGCCGTGGAAGTAGTGCATAGTGTACGTTTCCATAAATATCCAAAACGGTAATCGCTAGAATCGTACGGTTTTCTTTAGCTTAAATCTAGGCATTCTAATGAAGCAATCTGTACATAGTTAGTGTTCCTATCGGGATCACAGCCTGCTTGATGCAAAAGTTGAGTTGCACCAAAACCTGCCAATGCTGACTGAGCCATAGTATACATGTCTATAAATCCAGAACAGAACTGTAATAACTAGAATCTAAAACTGTAATAACTTACCTAATATCCAGACATTCCAACAAAACGATCCATATGTAGTTTGTGTTCATATGAACTATGGGGATTACAGCCAAAAGTAGAGTTCCACCAAATCTGACCACCGTAGAACATTGTTTTAGCCTTTCCAACACATTAATTTTCTAAATAGTGTCCCAGAAGTCTGTTTTTATGTGTTTTTATTGTAATTGAGAGTGTACTGATTACATAGATATACAATACTTCATGATACCTCTTACAGAAATGAATGTAGGACACAAAATGTCCAAGTTGTAAAATCTGTCCGAAAATCGCTCTGTACTTAAGGGGGCTAGAAGGGTTAAAAAAATCAATATACATTTACCATAATTTCCTGTTTATACACAGATTTTGAAAACATTTCCAACCACAGCAGTTAATAAATGTGCGGCTAATACACAAGTTTACATTTTTAAAACTGTTTCCACCAGCAAACGTTTTCACAGACGATTGCTTGATGACGTAAACGTCTGAGAAATTCATGTAGCAAATATGACACAATTGTCATTACAGGGTTTTCAAAACATTAATTTTGGTAGTGCCCTATGAGAGATGTTTATTATTAATTTACAATGTATGTATGAGTCATAATTCTCCATGCTGTCACGCCCTGATTCCTTCCACCTGTGCTGTCTTTGTAGTCTGCCCCCACCAAGTGTCTCGTCTTCCCATTACCCCTTGTGTATTTAATTTGTGCCCTATCCTTGTTCCTGTGCCAGTTTATCTTTTGTCTTTGTTTTCCTGCTTCTGCTCCCAGGGTTACCTCTAGAGTTCCTGTGTACCAATCCTCTGCCTATCCACGACCACAAGCTAGCTTTCACCTACCTGTCCTTCAAGCCTCACAGACCGTGTATTGAACCACTGCCAGTCCCCGACCAAGTTCCGGCCTGCTGCCTGTCTGTTCTTTAAGTCTTAGCAACCGGGTACCAAACTGCTGCCCGTCCCTAACCTCCCCTTGCTTTTGCCCTCAATAAATAGCATTTATTCCTGAGCCTTTTCAGATACAGTCCTGTGTCTGCGTTTGGGTCTATCTCCTGAGCCTTTTCAGTATGAACTGGCCATGGCAGTAGATACAGACCAGCTTTGCCACGCTGCATGCCTCCAGGGGGTTTCTATCAGTAGACACAAGGACCTGCTCTGGGACATCACCACGAGTCTGCAGGATATGGCCAATTGTCAGGTCCGCAGCTTTTGTGCCCTGTTGGAACAGGTTTTGTTGTGGTATGGGGTAAGGGAACAACAGTCCCCCATGTGGCATGGGAACAACAGTCCCCCATCTTCCATTGGTTCAAGGACTTTACATCCGAGGTCCGGAAGGTGTTCGAGGACCCAGTATCCGGGAGGGAAGCCGGTCGTAAACTCCTGTCTCTACGCCAAGCCACACGTAGCGTTGCTGACTATGCCATCAATTTCCGCACCCTCGCTGCAGTAAGCGGCTGGGACACCAACTCTCTTTTCGACACTTTCCTACATGGCCTGTCGCAGTCCGTAAATGACGAGCTTGCAGCTCGAGAGCTACCCCCTGACCTGGATTCTCTCATTGCCCTTTCCATTTGTATCAAGGGACGCATGAGGGAATGAAACAAAGAGAAAAGGCTGCTCGCCTCCAACAACCATCCTGCTGCCCTCCCTGCTTCCTGTTTTGGTTTACCTGATTCATTGAGTCTACCCGAGTCTCCCCAAGACTGGCAGAAGTACACAACACCCTTTCAGAGTCTGCCCGAACATGCCCGAGAGCAGGTACGGTCGATCAACTCCCACTGCCCATGCCCTACTTCATGCTATTCTCCTGTGGGGGCGCCATCGTCTGTCCTGGCTCTGATTGACTCCGGGGCTGATTAGAGTTTTTTCGACTCCGCCTTGTTCAAACAGTTGGGCATTGCCTCTTGTGCTTTGACTTCCTGTTGAGGCTAGAGTGCTTGACGGCCGTCCACTCAGCGCAGTCACCCACATCACGGCCCCGGTCTCCCTATAGCCTCGGTAGCCTCTTCCGCTCTTCTCCTCTACATTCAAGGTTCTCCAGGGAGCGACGATCTTCACCAAACTGGACCTTTGTAACGCCTACCATTTTGTCCGCATCCGGGAAGGAGATGAATGGAAGACCTCCTCCAACACAGGAAACGGACATTACGAAGATCTCGTCATGCCTTTTGGCCTCACTAATCCCCCTGCAGTCTTCCAGGCCCTGGTGAACGATGTGCTCAGGGATGTATTGGACAAATACGCCTTTGTTTACCTTGACGACATCCTTATATTCTCTCACACCCCCATAAAACACATTGTCTATGTCCGTCAAGTACTCCAATGTCTCCTAGAGCCAGGAGTGTCTAGATGGACCCTAAGAAGGTACAGGCCATCGAAACCTGGCCGCAACCCACTTCCCGAGTTGACCTTTAAAGATTCCTGGGAATTTTCCTGCTGCTTCATTTGTGGTTATAGTGCGATTGCTTCGCCCCTGACTGCTCTCACCTCTACTAAGATACTTTTTTCCTGTTCTCCTGAAGATTCCCTGGCGTTGTCCAAACTCAAGCACCACTTCACCACAGCCTCATCCTGGTTCATACTGATCCCTCTCGTCAGTTTGTCGTCGAAGTGGACACCTCAGACACCAGTGTCATGGCTGTACTCTCCCAGTGGTCTCTATGAGCCTTACCGACTGTGTACCGAACCTCTGCCTGTCTCTGACCACCCCTTGCTTTTGCCCTCAATGTTTAGTGTCGGAAGTACATTCCTGTGTCAAAGTTTGACACAGGAATGTCAAAATCTCCTGAGCCTTGTCACAGGCAAATGTGGTTAATATATGGGTGCGGTTAATACTTGGGTTTGTATACACACACAGCTATAAAATTAATGGTGTGGTTTATGCACGGTGCAGCTTTTTAGATTTTAGTATATTTGAGATTCTTCAAAGTAGCCACCCTTTGCTGGCATTGACTGGCATTGTCTCTACTGGCTTCATGACGTATTCACCTGGAATGCTTATCCAGCAGTCTTGAAAGAGTTCCCACATATGCTGGGCACTTGCTGGCTGCATTTCCTACATTCTGCGGGCCAACTCATCCAAAACTCTCAGTTGGATTGAGGTCTGGTGATTGTGCAGGCCAGGTCATCTGATGCAGCACCACCACACTCCTTCTTGGTCAAATAGCCTGATTCACACCATCTCCTCTGAACAGCTGATGTTGACATGTATCTGTTACTTGACCTCTGTGAAGCTTCTGTTTGGGCTGCAATCAAAGGTGCATTTAATAGCCAATTTCTGAGGCTGGTAACTCTAATGAACTTATCCTCTGCAGCAGAGTTACCTCTGGGTGTTCCTTTCCAGTGGCTGCCCTCATAAGAGACAGTTTCATCATGTCGTTTGATAGTTTTTGAAACTGCGCTGGAAGAAACTTTCAAAGTTCTGGAAATATTACAGATTGACTGACCTTCATGTGTTAAAGTAAAGATGGACGGTTGTTTCTCTTTGCTTATTACATCCCCTAATTTCAATCCAATGGTCACTAGTTCAAACCCAATCAGAGGCTAATTTTTTCAAACCATTACCCATGATTTAACCCCAATACTTTGATACCTAACCTTAACTGTAACCTTAAAATACATTGGTAAGGTATTATGGAGAACTTGGTAACACCATTACTCATCCCCCACAAATTAGATATCCTTATTTGGAGCAGGTAATAGACCTGTTTTGGGAGCCGAATATCATGGGTTCGAGACACTGCAAGCCAATCGCTACAATATTATATGTTTTGTGTAAATTCGTACTATATGATACGTTTTAGTAGCATTTGTAACATGTTTTAGTAGTGTTTGTAATATAAATGTTTAAGGTCATTCATAATGTATTAGACATTTTGGTAGCGCATTGTAATGTAAGCTAACGTAACATATTATACAAAATTGCGTGTCACATTTTTATTTATAATATTTTTCATTTTGCCCTGAGACCACGTTGCCTGGGTGGTCAAGGGCAAAGCCACTTCTTGTGGTGCACATGTACTTCTGCAGCATGGGTTTGGTTCTGGTTCACCCTTCTTTTACAGTAGCAAAAACTCTATCCTCAATTTTTCCACATTGCTGTCAAATAAAGGGTAACATGTCTGAAAAACATAACTCAGTTCCCATTTTCCCAGAGCAGCATTTGTTTAAAATGAATAATCTTAAGTGAAGCTTTTTCTCAATTGCAGTTAATCATAGCAAATGTAGTACAGTTCAAGTATAATGTATCCATACACATTTTAATCCACCATGCCTGGAATGTCCAGCAGATTGGCTTGGTCCCATCCTGTCTGGTCCACTGAGCCCTCTCAATTGCCCCTTAATGTACTCCGCTACTTGGTTTGCCGGATGTTGTTTTTTCCACTTTGTCATCTGGGCTGCCCTTTTAGGAGACACATTTGACACTGTTGTGGGCAGAAATGACTCAATAAATTATTAATTCCTTTCAACAATCAAATTTCAGAACCCATAACAATTCTTTCACCATAAACCTGACTACTGCTCACATGGTATGTGTGTTGCTTGGGTTAGGTATGCAGCTTATTTTTGTTATGCCAAAATGTTGTAAATCTAAATAGAAGGTTGGTGGTCTCTGATTTGATTGTTCTATCATCTTCTATTATTATGCTCTTGATGAAGGCACCAAGGAAAATAATTCCTATGTTAGACTACTGTATAAAACACATATCAGCCCCTCTATCTGAAGAGCTGCTGGCTGTGCAGGTATTTGCTCTTCTGATGGTTGATTGGACACTTTTAATAGATGCAACATTACAACCAAATACTTGAATCTATATTAAATTATTTAAAAATTCAATGAATTGGGTGCAAAATTTAGAAGGATGGATTACTTCAAAGCAAGGTGTATAGAGATGTTTACCTACAAACACTCATCTAATATACATAGCATGGAAGTAGTTAGTTCATTCCCCTATAAAAATATGTTACGGTGGATTACTGACTGGTGATGACATTAATGCTTAGCTTAGACTTTCTAAAAAATTTAACAAGCATAACTTACCATGCTACCGACTAGGTGTTACAGTACATACATCTAATTAGTACTATATGTTGTCTATTGTTCTATGATAGGCTAGCATTCTACACAATGTTGAAGGCATGTCTTGCTCTCTCTTCCTCCTCTAGCAACAGCACACTTGCATAATGCCAGACAACTCGCAAGTTGATATTTTCCCCAACTATGGACATCTGTGCTCCATTGCTCTCAATTAAATCAACTTTCCTATAACACTTTCCTATAACCCAAATAACTAACACTCTCAATAACTGTGTCAAATCACTCTCTTCTAAAAATGTCAAATAACTACCTCTTCTATAACTGTCAAAAACGATATTTACAATGGCTGCTGCATAACTAACTCATAAATAACCTACAAAAACTGATTTTCCCCCTAGTTCAAGTGAATGCAAAGAATTTGGACGGTTGGCACATGCGTAGTACATTCACATATTCTTACGAATGGGTATGGAAAAGCACAAAGCCTGTGTGCTTTTGGGGCACAATTATGTCGCTTCCTATCAAACAAAATATTTTACCCACTGGATCTCCAGTCCCGCAAGAACGTCTAGCATAGCTAATTGGTTTCTAGCTAGCTATGGAAGTGCCAAATTCATTGTCACATCTAGAACTATTTTCCACTTAATCTTTTGAAGAAAAAAACCAAATTCTGTCAAAGGGTGAACTAACACCTGGTCTGATGGATCTACAACAGCGTAAGGGCCAGCAGATTACCAGAAGTTTCCAAAATGAATAGTATTTAAGAACAGAGTGGCTGTGTGGTTGCGCTGAACCTAGCATGTTGTTCTGATTTCCCTGCCTGCTGTTCTCAGCTGGTGACACTGTGTACTGTCTGGTCAAGGGCTGGCTAAGCTGACTTGAATTATCTGCCAACAGCGATCCAAATTTGTTCAGAAGGACAGGTGAATGGATTTTGTCTTCAGATAAAGTTTACAAATAGTTTTTTAGCTATTTTCTGCAAAGGTTAATCTACTCCCTGATTTGTTGGCTACATTTGTTTACTGGATTCAGACTTGTTTTTTGTATGGGTCAGTACAGTACAGTTCACTTTAAAATGTTTATGCTTCCAATCTAATGTTATGGTGTTTTTATGGCTTGTTCATGTATGGCTGCCAATGGAACTGGCTCACTTGTCTTTATTGATTATGTGACTGCTGAATGCAGAAGCAGGAGAAATTCTGAAGTGTACAGAAACATCAGCTCTGATCCAACCAAATGCATCACAATCTATTGAATGGTACATGCGCTTGCAGCAGGTCAATGACCCCAAACATGCTGCCAATGCAACCAAGGGACAAAAAGCAGGTTCTTGACTGGCTAAGTAAAGCAACCAACATGAATCCAAATGAGCGTGTTATTTTACTTGCTGAAGACAAGACTAAATGGAAAAACTCCTGAAAACAAACAGGAACTGAAGTGGCTGCTCTACAGACATGGCAGAGCATCACCAGGGAAGATGTACTGTATGGGTCGCAGACTTTGGTCAATCATCAGATGCAAAGGATTTCCAACTAAGTACTAAATATAAGGTGATACATGATTTGCCTTGAGCAACAAAAAACATTGGCTCCTTTTCATAAAGGGTGTGTAGACATTCAATATCCACTGTGCAGTGGATCGCATAAGTATTCAGACCCATTTTTTTGCATTTCACTGTGTTAAAGTGTGAGTCAAATTAATTGTTTTTTTTTCACAAAATATTAGTGAAAATTTGTTTAAAAAAATATTTACTTTTTGCTGGACCATGTAATCGTAGCTGGCCAAGAAGAGCGAATATCTGTTAGTGAGTGAGTGAGTAAGTATTTAACCCCTTGTTAAATAGTGTAGTGGTTAGAGATGCGAACTGCCATGTGGGAAACCGGATTTCAGTCCTCGCCAAGGACAGAACAAGGTATGCATTAGGATTTGTTCAGGATAGACAAAACCTTTGCTGGCTACAAGCTTCAGTAGCTCCATGATAGTAAGCCTAAAATAAAACTGTTTATAGTTATATTGTGACAACTTCTGGTGGATTTTTGAAGTATGCAATAATAAAGACCACAACCCCTTGCGCAGTAAAAGAGGAGGGGTTGCCACGATTCTCTTGTCATAAGTCAGTTATCATCATCTACATTGATTATTGTATCAATTTCATTTACGAGTGCATGAAAAACAAGGGTTGTTGTGCCATGAAATTAAATAGCTTTGGCAGTGTGAAGTTCATCTTCAGTCTCACTAGCAATTGCTCAATTCTTATGACTATTCCAAGTAGTAAGTAGATACTAGTAGGTCTATTACTGGCTAATAAGTTGTTAAAACAACCTGTGGCAAAACTCATGTAGTTCATAGATGCTATTTGTGGTTACGTAAACCTAATAAGAAACATTAGTCAGTTTAACACAATGATTAATGGTGTCCAGCTAAATATTCATACTTGGCGTGTTGTTAATTCGTGACAAAATGATCTAATGTCGAGACACAATTTTCAGACAAGGTAGTATGACCTAATCGGTCCCAATACTGCATTACTAGCTTTCTAAATACAAAACAGTAAGTACTTCACCATCATCTGTGAAGTACTTCTTGTACTACATAGTATGTAGTGTGCCATTTGAGATTCAGACAATGCTTTCGATTTCCTCGTAGTTCACATAGCGTAGTGGTTAGCTGTTCAATTGTTATTGTATGGATGACCATCTACAGTAATCTTTGAGTACACTTTAGTTCCGTTAATAAACGTTCTGTTGTCCACGTTATTTCAGCAAAAATATAATGACTGAGGTAAAAGTTGTATTGCCGCTGTTTAAATAGCGTAATAGTTAAAGACACAGTCTGCCACATAGAAAACCGCGGTTCGAAACCAGCCAGGGACAACAACATTCATCCCTTCTAATCGCGGGCCAGCTGAACTAGGCTTGCCTGTTCCTTTTCTGGTAGGGTTTTCCCTCCTTCTTTTTACAATTACAACTGTAAATTCACTCAGTCAAGCATTACATTTCAAGTTATTAAACTATAAGGAGATATTTTTTCAAAGGCTCTTAAAGAAGGGCAGTGATCAGTAGATTGGTTGCAATAAAAACATCAGGGGCCATATTCACAAAACATTTTATCTTATCACTGGGAGGACTACCAAACAGCAGTAAAAGTTCCAAGCTAAGAGTTACCCCTTAAAACCTATTCACATATCTGCTAAGACCAGCTTATCTAAGGGAGAAATCTTAAGCTACGAGAAATGGCAGGGTTGACCCTGTTGCTATTGATGATGTCGTGTTCCACGAACAACCAATTACTTACTATGCCCACAGTGATTGGCTGATAGGGGAGGGGTCACCAGTGAATTCATCACAGCAATACTGTAGAACACTGGTTTTCAAACTATGGTATGTGTACCGAGGTGCACCCTTTTGTGGATATATATTCAATTAAATATTTTCAAAAGTGGCAGAGAACCACTGCTGTAGGATGTGTCATGAAAGAAAGATATTGAAAGAAAGATATTCAAATAAAATTGCTAAGTATCACTGATTAAATAAAAAAATAATGATATGCTGACTATTCAAGATATGTTCAGCAAATTGTCAGCCTCTTACATGTCAGACAGCTCGTAAATAAATGTGTGTTCATCCTTTTATTTGTGCGATAACATGTCTGTCAGGTTCAAAATCACTAGTCAGAGGTTGTAAGGCTCTGACCTATTAGTCGTAAATCGAACGAACCCAATGAAACACTGGAAACAGCGAACTGGTCTTAAGCGCTTCTTGGAGAGCTCTAATACAATTGGAAAAACACATACATTTTATACTTGTCAGTAGACAACTCTGAATACTTCTTCGTCCCGCCCTGTCCTATTTCTCTTCCTTCGTATTGGTTACACATGTGCTAAGACTGTTTTAATGTGACACCTGGGCCGGGTTGCCCTTTGTCTGACCTTTTTCTACTCGGCAACATACATGGAAAACAGGAAACACATGAAGAAAACAAGAACAAGTATATGCAATTTTTTTATCACCCTTAACCACAGCTCTATTCTAGACAGTTCATTAGACAGTTCATCAGGTCATTTCTACCCTCAGCAGTCTTATTTCTCGTTTTCCTGTAGAGAATGAAAACAACACTTCTATCTTGCTTTAATATGCTGTAATATATTCAATGTATAAAGCGTTTGCTATGATCTATGATAAAAAAATAAGATATTTACAATTTTCTCCAACAATGTCCCATCTATAGCACCAATTACACTGAGTGGTCCAGCTTTGGCCATGAAGTCGGCTTTGTTTCTTTGTAGTTGGCGAACATCATGGGAAACCAAATTATTTTTTGCATGATATGGGGTCTGGAGAGGACATTTATTGTTATTTAATGTAATATTCTACTAACGGATGACTGAGATACGTAGTTCGTCTGCGCTGCATAGCTCTGCATTTTCCCTGTGGTCAAGTAGCATCGCGTTGTCACAACCTTGATATCCAGTGTTATTGGGTAGTTTCTGTTTGTTGTGACTGCATCCCTTACTAGCTCTACTATGATCATAATACCCTTGGGATTAAGGCGATACCTTTTCAAAAGCTCAGTATCATTAAATGTTTCTAAAATGTCGACCTGATTACGAGGCGGATTGCCAGCAGCAGCACTTTTAGGATTGTTTGTGATTCTTAGTGACTTTGGAGTCTTCTTGACTACCTCTAATTTTTCACAGATTTAGGAGCTGGTTTTAATGCTAAAACGCTTTGTGAAATACTTTTAGACCAAAAAGTTAGGAGTCCTAAAATTAGGACTTACACGCCCATTTTTTAAAGAGTTTCTCCTAAATCAGCAGGTTAGGAGCTACTTTTACATTTTAAGGTGTTTTGTGAATACGGCCCCAGACATTTACAACCCCGTTTCCAAAAAAGTTGGGACGCTGTGTAAAATGTAAAGAAAAATAGAATGCAATGATATGAAAATCATTTAGACCCTAAATTCAATAGAAAATAGTACCAAGACAAAATATCAAATGTTGAAACTGAGAAATGTTATTGTTTCTTGGAAAATACATGCTCACTTTGAATTTAATGCCACCAACACGTTTCAAAAAAGATGGGGCTGAGGCACCAAAAGACTGGAAATGTTGTGTAATGCTAAAACCCTAAACCTGGTGGAATATCACAATTAATTAGGTCAATTGGCAACAGGTCAGTAACATGATTGGGTATTAAAAGATCATTTCAGAAAGGATGGGCCTGTCAGAAGTGAGGATGGGGAGGGGTTCACCACTCTGTGAAAGACTGCAGGCAAATAGTGCCACAATTTCAAGAATAATGTATCATAACGTAAAATTGCAGAGTTTGATCTCATCATCTACAGCAGTGGTTCTTAATGTGGGGGTTGCGACCCCCCGGGGGGTCACCAGTTGATTTTGGGGTGTCGCAAGATGATTTAAATAAATTAATTTAAATTAAAAAGTGCTATTTTTAATAAACCTGAAAACTGCTATAATGTATATAACAGGGAATATAACTAGAATAGGCTAAATATGTAAAATATTAATATTTTTTAATTTAAGTCGTCTTCACAGAATGAACAGGTTGGTTGAATTTGTTGCGCATGTTAACAGTAGCCTATCTACAAAGGCACACTTAAACAGTTCCTGCTTATTATATGACAACAATCTCTCTCTAACAGCTGATGAAAGCATTCCTTCAGAAAAGCAATCAACTGTTCCAATTCCAATGAAAATAAGCCTACTGGTCAGGGGCGAAAATCTGATATCAACTTTGGAGGGGACAATTTCTCAACTTCTCAAGAGAAATTATTGAGGGGGACACCAAAAGTAGTGCTGTAATACTGTTTAAGTTTGCACCTTCGGTTTGTTCACTGCTATAGCACTGCAAATTCAGCTATTGTGAGTGTGAACCCTACCAACATAAAACAAGCTTACTGGATTAAACCTCACAATAGCTATGTGCATTGAGTGCCTTTCAGACGGTAGACACGATAGCTATGTGCATTGAGTGCCTTTCAGACGGTAGACACAAACACTGTCACCTTGCCAGCTAAGGAACACTACATACATTGCATTGCAAGCTTCTCTCATTGACTCAAATTCAAACAGCTGCAAACACTGGTTGATGATTCTGTAGCTTGCAAGCAAACGTCAGCTAACCGCTAGCTAACAAAGTATGACCTGTAACTCAATGCAGCTGATGAAGGCTGGTGACGGCTATAAATGTGTTTTATTGTATTGAGTGGTAGAAGTAAAGAAATGTCTAACATATCCTTTGTTTGAACTAACCACCAACGACGGATTCTGTCAGATTCCCACCCATGCACTGTACCTGTACGAGGTGCCACTGCTGAGGGCAGTGGATCAAACCATTGTGGGGGACAAATCATTGGGGGGGACAAATCATAGTTTCCCCCTGGATAGGAGGTTGTGTCCCCATCCCCTCCGGAATTTCCGCCTATGTGTGGGGGTCGCGATGTTTGAAACATTTGTTTTTCGGGGTCATGAGTGAAAAATTTTAAGAACCCCTGATCTACGGTACATAATATCATTAAAAGATGCAGATAATCCGGAGAAATCTCTGTATGCAAGGGACAAGGCCGAAAACCAATATTGGATGCCCGTGATCTTCGGGCCCTCAGGCAGCAGTGCATTAAAAACAGACATGATTCTGTTGCGGACATAGCTACATGGGCTCAGGAACACTTCCAAAAACCATCGTCTGTGAACACAGTACGTCGCAACATCCACAAATGCAAGTGAAAACATGCAAAGAAGAAACCATACATAAACAACATACAGAAACGCCAGCGCATTCTCGGGGCAAAAGCTCATTTTAGATGGACTGAGGCGAAGTAGAAAATTGTCCTGTGGTCTGACAAATCAAAATTTGAGATTTGTTTCGGGAATCATGGACACCGCGTCCTCCGGGCTGAAGTGGAGAGGGACCATCTGGCTTATCAGCGCACAAAAGCCAGCATCCTTGATGGTATGGGGGTGCTTTAGTGCACATGGCATGGGTGACTTGGACTTCTGTGAAGGCACCATAAATGCTGAACAATATATACAAGTTTTGGAGCAACATGTGCTGCCATCCAGATGACGAATTTTTCAGGGAAGGCCTTGCTTATTTCAGCAAGACAATGCCACACCACATTCTGCACGTATCACAACAGCATGGGTCTGTGGTAAAAGTGTCCCGGTGCTAAACTAGCCTCTCTGCAGTCCAGACCTGTCACACATTGAAAACATTTGGCGAATTATGAAATGACAAATACAGCAAAGGAGACCCCGAAATGTTGAGCAACTCTAATCCTATATCAAGCAAGAATGGGACAACATTCCACTTTCAAAATACAGCAATTGGTGTCCTCAGTTCCCAAACGCTTGTTGTGTTGTTAAAAGAGGTGATGCAACAAAGTGGTAAAGACGACCCTGTCCCAAGTTTTTTGAAATGTGTTGCTGGCATCAAATTCAAAATGTGCATGTATATTTCCAAAAACATAAACCATTTCTCAGTTTCAACATTTGACATGTTGTCTTTGCACTATTTTGAATTAAATGTAGGGATAAATGATTTGCACATCATTGCATCCTGTTTTTCTTTGCATTTTACGCAGCGTCCCAACTTTTTGGTTTTGGAAACAGGGTTGTAGTATAAATGAGGCAAAGCCATAGACTACAAGTCATGACCACATTAACAATTATTAGCATTAAATGTAAAAGTAAAAGTTCACTTCCAATCGCATTAGCAGAACAGCATTTTATCACACAGAGACTTTTGCCTCCAAAAGGTATGACATAACTAGGGATGAAAAGAGCAGTACAATGGTCAGGTCTGGGGATAAGTTGCCACAAAAACGGAACCATGAATCTTGCTTGTGTGGAAAATAAAAAACATTGACACCTAATGAGTAAGCAAGAATGCGTTAGGCATCCCAATATTCCAGCATCGAAATTTTTGTTGGCGACCCTAATAACCTGCATAGCCATAGCCATGGTCTGTCATTAAAGCCTGACATTTTCCTTGGATTTAGCCGTTTTGGCAATTCATGCTAATACTGTGTTCACTCAATACAAGACTCAGCTCTCTTCTCAAGTCACATCACACCACAGTTGTTTGACGTAATCCTGCCCTATTCAAGAGAAAAAGGGATGAGATGGGTCAAGCAAATGAGGCCAGCAAAACCACAGGGCATGTACAGTATATCACATCTACAGCTTCGGAAAAAATTAAGAGACCACTGCACCTTTTTCTTTCCTTTCAAAAAAGTTGAAAAGGAAAGTTTTGAGTGAGGAACAGAAGCGTTCAATTTGCAGTGGTCTCTTAATTTTAACCCTTCTGTTCCTCACTCAAAACCTTCCTTTTCGACTTTTTTGGAAAGGACAGAAAAATGTGCAGTGGTCTCTTAATTTTTTCCGGTGCTGTATATTATTTTCCATTACTCCTTTGTATTTCTTCCTCCTGGCATATTTCATGCCCAATCTAAGTAAGGTTGATGTTACTCACCATCACACACTCAGATCACAGGGATTCCTTTGTAATTGCGTATCAATCCAGCAAGAAAGCTGCACCGTTCACTGCTGTAATGGCCCAAGCCATCTAGTTGCTGCCTGGGTGAATTCAGTGCTTTAAATTCTGCAATCCTCTCAAAGCAATTATATTTATGTTCTGCCATATCATTACTTTTGAATTTTGACCACTTTCACATAAAGTATAATAGAAGCTATAGTGAAGATGGCTTTGAGTATATAATTGATAGGCTGGAGGACCTTGAGCAATAGTGTATCAGAAAGGACTTTGCCATCAAAGTACATTTGGGCCCACTTTTGACACAAAAACTCTTATATCATTTGGTGGGTCTGGAGGACTACTCATGGCCTAGAGCCTGGGACATTTGGCTATTTCATATAGATTCTCTTTACCCCCAACCTTGAGACCAAAAGTTCTTAAATTAGGAAATAATTCAGGCATGAAACACCACCCAGCAGACAAAACTGGTTAGGTTATTAATGTAATGGTCAGGTTCTATAACAACATTCCTTTAAATATTTTTTTGCAAACAGAAAAAAGTATTTATCTGATTGTAAACTGGAAAGACAATAAGGAAAAAATTACTATTTAATGATGCAATAAATCTTTACCAAGTACAGTAGTAACATATGGAGGAACAAACCTGCCAAAATTAGAAATGAATAAATAAATAAATAAATACATTTAAACTTAAAAAAAATGTATTAATCAATATTTCCCTATTTATTTAATTCCTTGATCATTCATTTCTGTATTTTTTTTATTCATATACATAATCTTATATTTCTGTTTTTATTTATTTCTGTATTGTTTTATTTCTGTTTTTATTTATTTCCATATTCTTTAATTTCTGTATTTATTTATTTCCGTATTATTTTATTTCTGTATTTATTTATTTATGTATTTCCTTGTCCTTAAGCTAATGAGGGGGCGAGACAAACAGTCAGACGTAGCAATCAAGCCCAGAGCAGCCGATAGAATCAGACTATGAAGTCGGTGAGTGCTGTCTTCCATCCTTGGCGTGTCCCCATGTTGCCAATCACTATTCCTCATTTAAGCACGTGAATCGTTTGGGCATATGTGACATTAAGGTATCGAAAAACAAAAACACAACATAATTTTCGGAAAGTGAATAGGCTACGAGAACGGCGCATCTTTGTGGGTCTGTCCCAGGAGTCCTTGCATTGAAATTGGTTCATTTCAGTCCCAGTGCATAGGACCAGACTCGATAAGCGATCGTATGTTCCCCAAACTCTACTCGGTTTGGACCTATGCACTAGCATTGAAATCAACACGTTATCTCCATCAGATCCCCCGTGAGAGACCCGCAAAGACGCAACGTTTTTGTAGCCTATTCACTGTCCAAAAACCCCTCTCGGTTTCTCTATAGGCTAACTGACATACATTCACACTGTTCAAAGTCGTATCCACTCTCAAATATCAACCGTCCATCACACAACCTCGGGGATGGTCTTATTCTTAAGGGGAGACCTAAACAAGTGTTCCATGATTTCAATGGTGTGATTTAAGAAATGCTTCGAAAGTTGTGGGTGCAATTCTCAAACCCTCATACAGTGTTGGAATTCAGATTTGATTACTCTCATCTCAGTTCAGGATTGCAAATGATGAAATCACAAAAGCATACAATTTTGCCCTGAGAACCATTTTACCCAAATATGTAATTGTCAGCACATAAAAAAACGTGGCCATGTTTGTTACTCTCATACAATACTTCGAGACAGAATACATATGACTGCTTTGAAAATACCTTGTGAAGTGGTAGAATTGTTTGTCTTCCCTTGTTTGGAGAACAATAGAAAATGACCCCTCCCCACAGCACTCAAATCAGATGACATCATAGGACTGCAGTTTCGAGTGTTCTGCTTCAGCCTCTTGGTTAGCGTCTTTGTACACATTAGATGGTTGTGGTTATTAACCAAAAATCCTATTTCTACTTTTAGGTGATTAGGTGAACATTTGTTATAATCTAAAACTATTGTGACACTTTCATCTCAACCAGATCTGTATATGGGCAGAAGATAGCCCAGCATTAAGAACATCTTACTAATAACTGAAAAGATGCTACATCGAATCCTTAAAGCGGCAAGGTGAAAAATCTGTTGTCTTGTCCTTGAGTGAGACGGTCCACCCTAATTGCTCCTGTAAGCTGCTCTAAATGAGAGTGTCTGCTAAATGACTTAAACATTTGCAAAACCAAAAAATTATGGAGTATTTTCTCAATGTCTACACTTTTATTATGTCCTTGCCTGTTGACATTCATATGGATGGCCTGTCTACTATGGCTGCCTCAGAGATTACGCAAATGCTTTAGGGCTGCTAACTCATGCTAGCGTCTGTCCCATTGAATAATGCTTTGCCATCAACATGGAGAAAGAGCAAGCAAATGTTATCTCACTGAATTTACATTTGCTTCGAGGGAATGTTCCTTTTTGGCAATCCACACACATGCAATCAAATGATAAACGTCATACTTAGAAAGCATTTTTCTGCTTTCAAAAGTTTGCCTTGCGACAGGTTTTTGGAGATCACAATGTGAATAGGCTAATGAAATAAAATACTATGAGGATTAGACTTAAAGGAGGTGTGCTTTCTTTATGTATGAGATGCTTAAATATGAGCAGGCACGTTCTTTGTTACATGCAGGGGCCTGTCTCAGAATAGGATTGTCCGCATACCTCTTAAACCACATCATCTCATAGAATCCTTTTTTATGCTTTCTTTATACCATCTGCTATTAGTGCAGTAACCCAGTAGATATTGTGTGTTTCTAAAATATTAAATACATTCTTTAATGTTTTGATTTATGTTTCTTACTCTATTGTCAGCCAAAAATGAAAAACAAATATCTGTGATTTGTCAATCTTACTCTGCATCCCTGATCTCCGTATCTTAAACCTTTGATTGATTTTACGTCTCACCAACAACCATCAGCCACCTCGTTGTCCAAACCATCCATTTTTGACAAGGAGATACTTTAGTATTGTATTGATTGTCTAACCTAAACAAACCCTGCTCCAAAATCACAGAAGTTGCGTCACCATGGCAACAACAACTATCCAAGACAAGAAACCTTTGACTCAAATAATTTCTAACTCCAGGACATAACCAATTAAGTCCAGTTTCTTATGCTTTTAGTCATGAAAATCCATATATCGTTTGTATTATCAACAAGTAGAGCTCAGCATTATCATACAACTATATGGATACACTTTATTCATAGTGTATACACCTAAAGCCTCTGAAACAGTGTAGCTCATTCAATACATTCACATTGCAACCAGAACATAAAATAGTACTTTGACCTTCCCTTCATGTATATTTTTTTTAACTGTAAAGATAATCGTTCTTCAGGCAATGAAGAACATGGAACGCTGCACAAACCTGTTAGTATTCCACTGAACCAGTGTCTGTGGCGTTTAGTCTGCTCTGCTATAGAGGATCAGGGAAGGAGAGGTTAGCTAAAAAACATTGCCTTACAGCCACATGTCAGTCTCTTCTCTTAGGGGTTTAGACAGAGAGTATGTGTGAGTGTGAATTTCAGCTAAGTGCTGGTTGAAAACCCCTTGGAAGGTAGCCGCTTTAGTCCACTTTCCCTCAGATTGTTGTGCACATCAACTACAGAACAGATAGCTAATGGCCTGGATATAAAAGACTGAATCGTGAACATTAGGCATCTAATGGGAAGAACTGACAGAGAGGGACTACCTAGACTTTTAACATGCACCTAAAAACACAACTAATAAACTAATAATCAAAAAACCTTTGTTATAAATACATTAAGTTGTTAACCGGAGAAGTGGACAGTATTATTTGAGTGCTTGTGATTTTAGAGGATCATCCAGGTTAAGCAATATGATAGGGATACATTTAGTTACATGACCTTAATTAATTAGGCCTGCATGTGTGTTGTTTATGCACTGCAAGGAATTTAAATTAGGATTCTATAAGTAAAAAGGACATATGTCAGAGAATAATTGGACAACCCCATTTCTAAAAAAGTTGGGATACTGAATAATTGAAACGAAAACAGAATGCAAAGATGTGCAAATCATTTAAGCCCTACATTCAATAGAAAATAGTACAAATACAACATATCAAATGTTGAAACTGAAAATGTTTATTGTTCCTTGAAAAATATGCCCACTTTGAATTGATGCCAGCAAACAAATTTTAAAAAAGCCAGGAGAAGGGCATCAAAATACTGGAAAAGTTGTGTAATACAAAATTTGATCATGGTGGAACATCTCACAACTAATTAGGTTAATTGACAATAAGTCAGCAAAATTATTGGGTATAAAGCTACCCTCCCAGAGAGTATGAGTCTTTCAGAAGTAAAGATGGGGAGGGGTTCACCACTTTGTGAAAGACTGCACAGACAAATAGTGCAACGATTTAAGAATAACATTTCTCAATGTAAACTTGCAAAGAGTTTCGGGATCTCATCATCTACGGTACATAATATCATTAAAAGATTCAGAGTATCTGGAGAAATCTCTGTACGCAAGGGACAAGGCCGAAAACCAGTATTGGATGGCCGTGATCTTCGAGCCCTCTGGCAGCACTGCATTAAAAACAGACACGATTCTGTAGTGGAAATCACTGCATGGGGTCAGGAACACTTCAGTTCAACTCAATTCAAATTTCTGTGAACAGTTTGTCGCTGCATCCACAAATGCAAGTGAAAACTCTACTAAGCAAAAAAGAAACCATATACAACATCCAGAGACGCCAGCACCTTCTCTGGGCCTGAGCTCATTTAAGATGGACAGAGGTGGAAGTGGAAAACTGTCCTGTGGTATGACAAATCAAAATGTAAGATTATTTTTTGGAATCATGGACGCCGCATCCTCCGGGCTAAAGAGGAGAGGACCCTTCCGGCTTATCAGCGGACTGTGCAAAGCCCAGCATCCGTGATGGTGTCGGGGTGCATTAGTGCACATGGCATGGGTGACTTGCACATCTGTGAAGACACCATAAATGCTGAACAATATATACAGGTTTTGGAGCAACATATGCTGCCAGGGGAAGGACTTATTTCAGTAGGAAAATGCCAAACTGCATTCTTCACGTATTACAACAGCATGGCTCTGTAGTAAAAGAGACTGGCTGCTAAAATGGCCTGTCTGCAGTCCAGACCTGTCACCCATTGAAAACATTTGGCACATTATGAAATGAATGAACGAAAATGAAAAGAATGGGAAAACATTTCACTTTCAAAACTACAGCAATTGGTCTCCTCAGTTCCGAAATGCTTACATATGGCGCTTTTCCACTGCATGGTACCGGCTCGACTCGACTTGCCTTGCCTCGCCTCGACCCGCTTTGGGAGCTTTTCCACTGCATGGTACCAGCTCGCCTCTGCACGACTCGGCTCGCCTTTTTTGCTTTTCCACTGGCCAAAAGTTGGCATAGTACCTGGTACCAGATACTTTTTTTAGTACCAGCTTCGTCAAGGTTCCAAGTGAGCTGAGGCGATACCAAAAGTGACGTGGAAACACAGAAGATTTCTGATTGGACAAGAGTGACTCAAAGCGTGCAGCAAAACAAAACAAGCAGTTCTGCTTTTAGCCGTCCGTTGTCAGATATGAGAACGGCGCATCTTTGCGGGTCTGTCCCAGGAGTCCTTGTATTGAAATGGGTTAATTTCAGTGCCAGTGCATAGGACCAGACTCGTAATTTGAGCCATCGTATTTCCCCAAAACTCCTCTTGGTTTGGACCTATGTACTGGCATTGAAATCAACTCATTATCCCCGTGAGAGACCCACAAATACGCGCTGTTTTTGTAGCCTACAAAAGGACCTCGTCTTTTTCCTCCTGGGTTTTTCTATAGGCTATCTGGCATACATTGCACTGGTCAAAATAGTAATGTCAAGCCAAACATAAGCAGCCTACCAATCTTTCTAACTATTTTTGCAGTCTGCAATATATTAAGACCAAAGTTACTGCTCACGCGTGCTTCCTCACTACTACCAGTATAAACGCTGCTTTGTTTACAGTAGGCTACTCTTGAGTCAGTCGACGTGGTATTATAGTCGGCAATTAATAAGGCAATTATTTATAACTTTTAATCGAGATGGAGGGGTTATGTAGGTTGTTTTAAATGTGTTGGTGTTGAGTTGTAAGGTGTATACACTTAAATCTAACAGAACATTGTTACGTTATCTTTTATACTGAATGGCGATAATTCTATTCTACATTTTCATAGTTTTTCAAACAGGGTCTGTGACCATGTTATCCAGATTTAGTTTACTTTTGATTTGTCACTTTACGTTCAAAGCTTGTCAATTTAAAAGAAAATGTATGGAGTTCATTCTATAGATTTTCCTGTTCACTGCAGGGTTTACGTTAGCCAGCAAATGCTGGCCTTTCAACAGTATCAGATGTACGATATCTCCATTAATGTTCCCGTGTGTGTCGCCTTGGAGGCGGCGCTACGGCAGTACAGGGTACTATCTGCAGTGGAAAACCAACCCGAGGCGAGCCGAGTAGAGCCGAGTCGAGCAGGTACCATGCAGTGGAAATGCTCCCAAAGCGGATAGAGTCGAGGCGAGGTGAGTAGAGTCGAGCCGGTACCATGCAGTGGAAAAGCGCCAATAGTGTTGTTAGAAGAGGTGATGCAACACAATGGTAAACATGCCCCTGTCCCAACTTTTTAAAAATGTGTTGCTGGCATATTTTTTCAAAAACAATACAATTTCTCAGTTTTAACATTTGATATGTTGGTCATTGTACTATTTTCTATTCAATATAGGGATTAAATGATTTGCACATAATCATATTCTGTTTTTATTTACATTTTAAACAGCATCCCAACATTTTTGGAAACAGGGTTGTAGTATCTGACAAATGAAAGTAACTAATTGTTTTACACTAGTAAATGTAGTTGTCTGTGTTAATTTTAAATATAAAAGTGATTGGCTTGTAATGTCTGTATAGTGGTAGGAAGTAAGCAGAGGCATGACGGAGATCCAAATGAAAGGGTCTTTAATACACAGGAAATGTACATACACTTCAGCAAACTAAAGACTAGCCAGGCAATCAATCAATCAATCAAATATATTTATAAAGCCCTTTTTACATCAGCAGTTGTCACAAAGTGCTTTTACAAAACACCTGGCCTTAAACCCCAAGGAGCAAACAACAGTAGTGTTGAATTTCAGTGGCTAGGAAAAACTCCCTAAGAAGGCCGAAATTTAGGAAGAAACCTAGAGAGGAACCAGGCTCAGAGGGGTGACCAGTCCTCTTCTGGTTGTGCCGGGTGAACATATTAAGAGTACAAATTGTAATAATTAATAAATGCATGTGGGCTGAGTCCAGAGTCTGTTTAAACCTAGTCCAGGTCGGAAGCATGACCAGATGGACAAGGACAGCGACAACACGGGGGGGTGGGGTCAGCAGAGTGGCAGCTGAAATCGTCAGGTATCGTCTTGATCTGCAACACAGCCAGGAGGACTTTAGACAGGGATAGCAACAAGTCTTTCAAGCCTGGTACTGCGGAGGTGTGGGCCAAGACCTCATGTCCTTCTAAGTTTAAAACAGGGCAGGAGAAAGGGAAAATATAGAAAATGCATTCCTTAGATCTACAAGGATTTATAGTGGAGAAGGAGAACTGACCCTACTCCCCCAGCAAAATAATATAGCAGCTTAAGACCTTGGGGCTGAGACAGGGGGGTCCAGTGACACTGTGGCCCTATCTGGGGGAGGCCCTGGACAGGGCCCAACAGGCAGGTAATCAATTCACCCACATTGTCAAACATCAACCAAAGGGACACCCACCAACCGCAACCACCCTGAATGAGGGCCGAGTATTGCCAACAGAGTACAGCCCAATTGCACAAGTGCGCAACAGAGAGACAACAACAAGCCAGTGACTCTACCCCCAAATGGCATTGGAGGGAGGGCATCCCAGTGGCGATGAGAGCCCACCTGGCAAGACAGCAAGGGTGGACAGTATCAAGCCTTTCTGGTCACCTTCACGCCCCTGGGCCAGACTACACTTAATCATAGACCATGCTATAGAGATGAGTCTTTAGTAGACACTTGAAAGTTTGCACTGAGTCTGCATTTCTAACCTTAATTGGCAAATCATTCCACAGTAGTGGAGCTCTATGAGAGAAGGCCCTGCCTCCGGCTGTTTGTTTAGAAATTCTAGGTACAGTTAAAAGGCCTGCATCTTGCGATCTAAGGTTACGTGTATTTATGTATGGCTGGATCATTTCAGCAAGTAGGAGCAAGTCCATGTATGGATTTATAGGTTAACAATAGAACCTTAAAATCAGCCTTAACCCTAACAGGCAGCCAGTGTAAAGAGTCTAGTACTGGAGTAATGTGTTCAAATTTTTTAGTTCTAGTCAGGATTCTAGCAGCCATGTGCAGCACTAATTGAAGTTTATCTACTGATTTATCAGGGTAACTGGAAAGAAGAGCATTTCAGTAATCTAATCTAGAAGTAACAAAAGCATGGATTAGTTTTTCTGCATCAGTTTTTGATAGAATGTTTCTGATTTTTACAATGTTTTGGCAGACAGCCGCTGAACAGGGGCCGGAATGGCGGACGGCTCCATGGACAGTGGTTCCAGGAATCCCCAGCCAAATTGGGAAGTGTTACAAACGGCACAAAGGGTGTTGCGAAATGTCCCATCATCCACATCCTTTGAGGTCTCCTCACACAAAAATTCCAAAGCCCATTTCCAGACCCAGCCCGTCAGCAAGTCTATGGTGACGTTGATCTTAAATCAGACCAATTCGTTCCCGCAAACAAACATCTCCATTTGGCAGACGAAAGCCAAACACAAGAAGGGCTCTCCGCCGTATTCCCACAAGTTTTCCATCGCCTTGTAATCCGCCTCACCTGCTGCACTTCCGTACATCCTGCTTCTTCCATTTTAGGGGTCGGTTATTCTGTAATGTCTGTAGTGATGGGACGCATCAAGACGAGGCTCTGAGGCTTGCTTCGAAATTTCAACCCAGTTTGCTCGAAGCAAAAGGGCTGAGGCTTGCTTCGGAGAAAAATAAATACCATGTGATTGCGGACGTCACAGATGTCTGAACATGCTTGTTTTAAAAGACAAGGCGCTTCCCAACTAGTAGGATATAGGGCGTTCCAAGCCTTTTCGTCGAGCATGGTCGTTGTAGGTGAACAGACCCAAACTAACACGCTTCCCGAAAAGGAAGAAAGAACATTTGCCTCACGTCATGCAATATTGGGGAGATTGCGGGTGTTGCGTTAAATAGTATAATTAACCTTCAAATCACAAGGATTGTAATTTATCAAAAACAAGGTGATTCAGTTACAATATTGAAAGCTGAGTTGGCTATGTAATATATTGAAAGAAATAAAATTACAGAAATCCCACAGCCTTAAAATTGTTCATATAAACTTTGCAAACACTGTACAAAGCATCTAGCAACTATATAGCCAAATAACCTTTTCTATAAAGTTATTCTGCGGCATCATACACATACAATTATATTGCATCTAAATATTGCATTTAGAAATGGGAGAACCAATCCAATAACCAATCAACAATGTTCAAAACTGTATTTTTTATGGTCTTTAATTTCTTGCATGTCAGGATCAAGACAAAGTTGTTAGTGAACGGCTACTATAACAGTGTCCGCATTTTTTCATTGCGACATCTCTTTCGGCTGTGTTCACTTAAAAGACGGCTAATATATTAAACTTTAATAATATACCGTAGCATGTCAGATTGGGAAAAACTAGCATGGAAATACATGTACACATGTGCATGTGTAAACAAAACATCCTCACTAGGCAAAGTATGAACCCATCTACACAAAGCATCTAACAGTTGCTCAACCCACTCAGCCACCAAGTCTAAACATCAACGACGGGACGCGCGAATACAGGGCTCGGAGGCTAGCTCCGAAATTTCAACCCAGCCTGTTCGAACGAAAGGGCCGAGGCTTGTATCCGAGTAACAATATTACGTTATTGATGACGTTTGAAGCTTCGTACGTCACGCAACCATCTATTGGGTTTTTTAAAGACATGGTGCTTTCCAACCATGCTTTAAAACGTATGAAACTAAATTAGTCTCCAGCCTAATTATCAAGAATTAATGAAATTCACAAAAATGAATGTCAAAACATTCCTGCTACACATCATTCATTATCAATAACAAACGGGTAGGCCCAGTACCGTAGACTTCTGTTAGAATATGTCTTGTAATTTTGTTAGGGGCATCACCTGGCCGGTGGCTGAACGTGTAGAGCTGTGGATGGATATACTGTTGTTTTACAAAGCCTGACTCGAGTTCTAATGATTACTTTGTCATAATGTTTTGATGATAACACTGGCAACACTGTCTTTGTAATTCCTACGTCAGGAATATTTGCTCGTCAGGTTTTAGTATCACATCTTAAATCAAGCATTGGATCCACCGTATTTTAAAGAAACAACACAGAACAGGTGAAAGCAAACACAGGTGAATGACATGGACTAATTAACTAACAAGGACAGGAACTCCAAATAAGGGCATGACACTAACAAGCAAGGAAACCAACAAAACTAAAACAGGGACTGGAATGGTCCTGTCAGGCTAGAATCGTTACATGGCTGTGCATGAAGTGCAGAGAATGTGGGTTTAAACTCCCTACAGTTAATTTGAGTTTTACACCTGTAAAACGTACTTCAACTTTATACTTTTGCACCTCTGCTTAGATATATATTTGGTTACATTAAGGTTGCAGAGAAGTATGTGTTTTGTGCTTTTGGTTGTTATCAATCAGCCATAACATTATGACCACCTGCTTAATATTGTGTAGTTCCCCTTTTGCCACCAAAACAGTCCTGACCCATCGAGGCATGGACTCCACTAGACCTCTGAATGTGTGCTGTGTTATCTGGCAACAAGACGTTAGCAGCAGATCCTTTAAGTCCTGTAAGTTGCGAGGTGAGGCCTCCATGGATCGGACCTGTTTGTCCAGCACATCCCACAGATGCTCGATTGGATTGAGATCTGGGGAATTTGGAGGCCAAGTCAACACCTTGAACTCGTTGTTGTGTTCCTCAAACCATTCCTAAACCATTTTTGCTTTGTGGCAGGGTGCATTATCCTGCTGATAGAGGCCAATGCCATCAGGGAATACTGTTGACATGAAAGAGTGCATATGGTCTGCAACAATGCTCAGGTAGGTGGTACGTGTCAAAGTTACATCCACATGAATGGCAGGAACCAAGGTTTCCCAGCAGAACATTGCCCAAAGCATCACACTGCCTCCGCCCCATAGTGCATCCTGGTGCAATGCGTTCTCCAGATAAGTGACGCACACGCATCCATGTGATGTAAAAGAAAACATGATTCATCAGACCAGGCCACCTTCTTCCATTGCTCCGTGGTCCAGTTCTGATGTTCACGTGCCCATTGTAGGCGCTTTCGGCAGTGGACAGGGGTCAGCATGGTCACCCTGAATGGTCTGCGGCAACGCAGCCCCATTCGCAGAAAACTGCAATGCAATGGGTGTTCTGACACCTTTCTATCAATACCAGCACTAACTTTTTCAGCAATTTGAGCTACAGTAGCTCGTCTGTTGGATTGGACCACACGGACCAGCCTTCGTTCCCAACTTGCATCAATGAGCCTTGGCCTCCCATGACCCTGTCGCCAGTTCACTGCTTTTCCTTCCTTAGACCACTTATGATAGGTACTGACCACTGCAGACCGGGAAAACCTCACAAGGGCTGCTCTGACCCAGACATCTAGCCATCACAATTTGGCCCTTGTCAAAGTCGCTCAGATCCTTACACATGCCCATTTTTCCTGCTTCTAACACATCAACTTTGAGGACAGAATGTTAACTTGCTGCCTAATATTATTCTACCCACTGACAGGTGCCGTAATAACGAGATTATCAGTGTTATTCACTTCACCTGTCAGTGGTCATAATGTTATGGCTGATCGGTGTAAAGAACAATTTCACTTTTATACCCCCTCATATAAATATTAAAATATGTACAAAAATAAGACTCGTAAATATCAAAAAGTAGTAACGAAGACAAATAAAATAAAATTATAGTATATAAATACAAATAAAATAAATAATAAAAAATTAGTTAATGAGTGGTGCTCCATAATCTTTCACAAGTGGATTGAAATACAGTACATGACACCCTAAATACATTTGTTGCACAATTAAATATACATGTCATTATGCATAATTTATCAAACTTTCAGAATCAGAACCAAATGAACCATACAACCTCCTTGGCTAGTTCTAGGCATAAGACTCCCCAACGGTGTCAATATAAAGGGACGCCGACAGGAATCCCAGGGCTCGGGACAGAATTTTATGTTTAGGACCCAAACCATTGGCCAAAAATAAATTAATAGCAATTATATTTCTGTCCAAAAATCAGGTCATAAACATTTGTTTAATGTTTTAATTCATAACTAGGCCACATTCAAATCCCTTTGTTTTCAACACAGGTAATTATTTATGTCACATCTTTTCAATTCATAACCTACTCAGTCCCAATCAGCCATTACTTAACTGCTACACACATTTTGACATACTTTTAGTTTTGTCTTCCCATTTCTGTGCTCCTACTTTTGGTTGCATGGTGGTAATGTTTTAGCGAGATAACTACAGTACTGTAGTTAACAAATATAACAGTACCCTACAGTACTGTAGTGTAACAAATTTATGTTGGTTAAATTTGAAAAAAAATGTAAGCTGCACTAGGTAGGATTTTTTCAGTAAAAAAACAATTACAGGATTTTGCAATTACTCACCCATCAGAAAGCAGTTCTGCACCAATGCCCGATAGAGAATATTCTGAATTTCTGAATAAAAATAAGAAAAATGGAATTACCTGTTCCAAAAAAAAATGCCAACTCAGAGTTTGACGTTCTTCTTAGCCTTGCTAACGTTAGCTTCTAGGGTTCCTGTAGCTAGCTATAGCGTTGGTATAGTCTTCTTTCGCTTCTTTGCCATTTTCGTAGTGTATGCTGTAGTTGACAAGGGAGGAATTAACTGTCGTCCTCATCTCTAGATGCCATTATAGTTTCTTACAGTAAGCGAACATTGCTCCCTATGGCATACTTATGCTATATATAATATCATCCAGGTAAAATACGCATTCACAAAATAGGCCAAGGAGGAAAACTCGCCTTGCAAAAGGCAATTGGCTGGAACGGGATTGCTGGAACATAATTGGCTGGGAAGTAGCAGCATGCTCCAAAAATTATAAATTGACATTCCACTGGCACTGTACATGTTTTTTTTCCCTGAAGAAATCCTACCTAGTGCAGCTTTAACAAAGTTGTGTTGGCGCTGGTGTTAGGGTATCACCCTGATTAGCTGTTAGTGTTAGGGTATCACTCTGATTGGCTGTAGGCATTAGGGTATCATTGATTGGCTGTTGGTAGAACAAACCGTTTTTACAGAAAAAAAACAACAAAGAGAAAAAACATGAATTCCTTCATCAATGCAATTCTTCTGTTTAATGACTGAGTAACTTTCTTGATAGTACTGAATACTAACATTGACTGACTAATAATTATATTTAAGCCAACCAAACGGCCCCCCCAGGCCTGGGCCCAGGACAACGTTCACGGTTGTCGTCCCCCCCCGTCGGCCTCACTGTCAATATCACAAAAAATACAAAATATCAGCATAATACAGAAGTCTTTTAAGTTAGCCTAGAGCATTGCAAATTCCCCTTAATAAGTTCAGGACCTAGTGAACACAATAACAAAAAAAACTTTATGATTTCACCTCAAACAAATCAATACTGTTAGTTAGGTTGTAATTGTTTTGCTGCAGGCTACACACAATATCATGATGAAATTATATCCAGTGTTATGTAAGCTAGTTGGCGTCACGATCTCGCATGGCAGCCTGCAAACAAACAAAACAAAGCGTTATGCTAGCCTATTTCATTACATGCATAATATTATACTCATAAAGAGATTACATAGCTGCATACTAGGGCTGCACGATTTGGATAAAATATTGAATCGCAATTTCTTTGACAAATATTGCAATTACGGTTGATTTGTGATTTTTCAAACATGGGTGCAAACAGCATGGATAATCTCACTTAAAAATAGAGATGATTGCCTCGATAATGCGTTATTAAATAAAATAAGAATCGAGTTGAAGTTGAAGTGTCTTTGAAACATTTTAAACAATTACCAATTTGAAGGTGCAGCCTGTATCAACATCTAACCATATGTTTAACTACTCATGTTAAAATGATCAAGATGGCGGCGCGTGTACATCGCGAGGCCCAGCGTCTACCCAGTTTTTGGAAATTAACAATAATTGACTTAATAGTTTCCACTTTATTCACTTGGTACAGACTAGCATAGAGTATATAGCCGACAAGAACTCCTGAATATTGGAAAACAATGCACAGCCCAGATAGCACACATACGTCTTGCCGATGTCGGTTGGGCGGTTCTATGCGTTTAATTTGTACAATCCTGCGCGGTCTTTCCCGTGGCAATTTATTTCCTGACCTTCGGGGACAAGATATTTTTGTTACAAAACAATTTTCATAGAACATAAGGTGAGTACACAAACTCTCTCGAAGTCAAGTTAGCTAGCTTAGTTATATGCGTAGGTAAGCAAATTGTGTTTCTATCTAATAATGTGAACTACAAAAATGTGCGCAGTGTACCTAGCTAGCTAAGTACACTGGTATTTTTTAAACTGGGGCTTTCTATGCGTTTTGGCCTTTCTTCCAAACGCAAACTGCGTTTTAGGTAACTGAAAACGGACCTTTTGAAAAACTCGTTTCAAGGTGAAGATATTCAGAAACTCCGTTTTCAGTGTTTACAGGGAAAACTGAGATTCTGGCCTGTTACGTCGGTGTGCCTCTTTTATCTCCGGTTTGACGTCAGAGTGTGCGCCGTTCTCTTTTGTTTACATGAGGCGATTTTGTGCAAATGCGGACGTAGCCAAAATAGTGCTGGTTTTAGTCTTGCGAACAGGAATTTACATGTTTACCCAAATGTACAGTTACTCTCCCACTGTGTTGAGGAACAGAGGCAAAGTAGTGGTATTCCGATGGTCTTGCATGTTGGCCCACTTATGCTGACAAAGCCCGAATTTTAAAACTTTGTTCAGATCTCCCCACAACCAGCCAAAGGATGGAAGCAATACCCAGCACGAGTACTCTTTGAAACAGGTAATATTATATGTACAGACGTATTTATTTTTTGTATGTATTTGTAATACTACACATACATGATTGTTTTTATTACCGTCATTAACTGTGCATGGTCCTTGTCATCTGTTACAGAATATTTTCACAAGATTGCAGAGTGGTGGGAGAATCATGTGTGACATCAGACCTCAACCCTGGCTAGGAGCAAGAATGCCAAAGAGGCCGACAACATATCAAGTGAGAAAATATTAGTTTTTAATTTTATTACTTTAGCCTGATGTAGGAAAGTATCAACTGAGTAAAATATATCCAAATAGACAATTACTCTAGTAAAATATCTTGACTAAAATAATCTGGTAAAAAAGCCTTTTCAACTAATTTGTTGTTCTTTCCTATATAAATCAAAAAGACTCTGGTCATCATCCTCCTCAACAGCCTCAGGAAGAGGAACATCATCTTCTTTCCAACACATCTCAACCTCTCCACTAAAAAGGCAAGGAGGCTCCTCTTAAAACCACTCCTTCATTGGTTGTGAGAGCAAAGACAAACCACCAGAATGGCATTAGTAGTGGCAAGTGACACAGAAGGGTCAACAGGGTCAGATATGAAGAAACATTATACTAATTTTGATGTTTGTTCTTTAAGTCACTAGCCATCCAGATCCAAGTTCCAGGCCAGACCAGATCACAGGCCAGACCAGATCACAGGCCAGACCAGATCACAGGCCAGACCAGATCACAGGCCAGACCAGATCACAGGCCAGACTAGATCACAGGCCAGACCAGATCACAGGCCAGACCAGACCAGCATCTGAAAGGAATTAACTTAAATAGACATGGTGATTAACCTACCAGAACACAGGTGCGCACAGTGAACATACACATGCCATGATCCAGGGCTGCTTGGAAACCAGAGCATGGCACATGGACCGTGACACAGCTTGACCACTATTTTCATATCTTCTATTTGTGTCCCAACAGCGAGTTAGAGGCCAGGAGTGGAGGTCCAACCAACAACTTCAAGTCAAATGGAAGAAAGTAACACTCTTGGAAGTAGGTTGAATGAGTATAACACAAAACAACAGTCCTGTAGTCCTGTTATACTTTCAATGTTACTCAGTCCTGTCCTTGCCTCTTCTAGCTCCAAGACCTTGTTTTCAGACCTGTGAGCAACGTGTCCCACCAAACTCTACAGGTACCTGTTGTTTAACATTATAAAAAAAATAACTGGAGGGTCCCTTGGAAATACTTTTAAAGACTTCGCACCTACTTCAAACACCTGATTCAACTAAAATGTTATAGTATGACAACCACTAACAGTACGAATGTGCAGTTTTAATGCTCTGTTTGCATTTCAGACCTCAAAGTTGTCCTCAACCGGGGACAGAATGTTAAGCAAATCGTGTGGTATGTGTTCGAGAAGGTCTTCTCACTGGACTTTGCAACCCAACTGAACTGGTGCGGGAGGGGGCAGAAGACTGTGATCCGGTCAATGCCACTGAAGGATGCTATTGTAAGTTCAACACTTGCGTATTTTTATAGAAGTTAAACATTGGTGGACAACACCAACTCATCACTGGAAATGTGGATGCTGCCCATACTTCTGTGTTTCCTCTGGAAATGTTTCTTGCTGTGGTGGGAATGTTGTTGAGCAGGGCTGCTCTCCATCTATTCTCTCTTCCCTCCCCTCCATCTCTTTCCTTCCTCACTTCCTCTTCTGTTATCTCCACCTCTTCTTTCCTCTCTTCTATCCTCTGTTCCACTATGGTCTACTCTCTCCTCTTCCATGTACCTTGTTGGCACTCTACTTTCTGTACCACTCTGTCCCTCATTATCAAGACTATTGTCTCCCCTGCCTACTGAAGTAATGCGTACACTTCTTATGAAAATGCAGAGCATAACCTTTAAGAGATGGTAATAATAATTTCTCCTAATTTATAAGGTTATTCAGATTCAAGTATAATACAACATTTAATTCAACTTTAAAGTTGCCTGACACTTGTCCCTGCTCCCCCATTCTCTTTTGTTGCAATGGCTATTAATAACTATTTACTCCTGAAGAAAATCACATTGAAAACCAGTACATTTATGTTGTATTTAATGTTGGATGAACAATCATGGATGAGCATGGAAATAGTACTGTTAGTGTTAGCTAGCCAAACTTGCTTTACCTAACGTCTGTGTTTCTCAGTACGTCTCAATATAACTGGGGATACAATTGTGGCAGCAATATTGATAGCTACATCTTCTGGTGACTGGCCTTTTCTCTCTATCTATAACGTGTGTTCCTCTGATGACTGGCCCGATCCTTCTTTCTCCTTCCTGCTGGCAAACACTCTGATATAATTTTTTTTAGCGTAGGGAGAATGAGAGTTGTTTTGAACGCGATCAGGATGTCTGTTTTCCTGTCTCAACTCGTCTGCTTAGAGCGTATTGGTAGCTCTGACTATGACAGTGTGATCTGCGTTTCTCAAATTGCATGCAGAAAATCGCTCAACACGCTACATAACCATAAGATCGGTTTTGTACACTGACAAATTGTGTATGTTGTCTAACAAAAAACATTTAGATTTTTTTTTCTTTTTACGTGCCACCATCATGTTAAATTGAATGCTACATAATCACTGTTATACTTATTGCAATCGCTTCATATATTGTCTTTCAGGTTCTGTTCTTAAAAACCCATGTTTGCCAGGAATTACTGAGGTCGAGGTTGAAAGGGCGGGGACGGCAGCTGGAGGGAGAGACTTGCGGAAGAAGAGGACGATTAATTTGTAGCCTATATAATGCACAATTGTTGGGTGTTTTTGTTTAGGCTTCTTTTGTTTTTTCTGTTTCTTAAATTGTACATTCTGTAAATAAAGTTCATACCTTAGCGTCGTTCAAACATCGGCGGAAGGGAAAAATCGACGTCTACTCAACATCTTGCCGATGAGCAGCCGATGTCTATACTGCATTCCACCGACATTTCGTGTGAATGTCGGGCTGACATCGCTAAGAAGTATGTGTGTTATCTGAGAGATTTTTGGCAACTTCCAACTTCCACCAGAGATTGTAAAGACATCCCGGGAGACGCCAACTATACCGCTGACAGGAAGTGCACGTAGACTGCATTAAGACCGTAAACAAAGATGAGGGAAGTTCCTCTTCCGTCCTTCACTACCTAGCCTCTTCCTCGCTAACGTATGATGGATGAAGTACAACTAAGAATCACCTCACAAAAAAGGATTATGGATTTCAGCGTCATGATTTTCTCAGAAACGTGGCTACACAACAACATACCCGACAACATAATGGAGCTGGAGGGATGCGCTGTGTTCAGATCTGACCGAACAGCGGTGGATTTTGGTAAGACCAGAGGAGGCCTGTGCATTTATGTAACCTAAGCATGGTGTACAGACACTAACATAACCGGGAGTCACTGCTCTACCGATCTGGAGTACCTGGTAATTAAGTGCAGGACTTTTTACTTTCCTCGGGAGATTACATCTATTGTTACTGCAACCTACATACTACCAGATGCTAATGCTAAACTAGCAATGGAAGAGCTGCAAGGTGCTATTAGCCAGCAGCAAACTGCCCAGCCGGATGCTGCCTTTATTGTAGTAGGCGATTTCAATCACCCAAATCTGAAAAATGTTTTTCCCAAATTCCATTAAAATGTCTTCTGCCCCACCAGATGAGACAATACAATGGACCAAGTGTACACAAACATTCTAGAGGCCTACAAAGCCATTCCCCTCCCCCACCTGGATCTCTCTGACCACCTGTCATTGTTCTTACTCCCCAAGTATTTACCCCTCATTAAACGGGTGAAACCATCAGTGAGGTCAGTCAAAGTGTGGACAGAGGGTGTAGACTCTCTACTACAACACCAGTTTCAACACAGACTGGAGATTGTTCGTCAATCAAGTCACACTTCACTCCCATACGGACATTGAAACATCAGCTTCCTCCGTTCTGGATTATGTCAACACCTGCGCCAACGACATCACCACACATAAACTAATAAAGACCTCAACCAGAAGCCTTGGATGAACAGTGAGGTCCGACAACTCCTAAAGGCACGTGACGCTGCATTCAGATCCAGCGACGTGTAGGCCTACATCAAGATGGCTAAAAATGACCACAAATTGCGGATCGAGGAGCACTTCAACAACAACTCTGATCCTCGACGCATGTGGCAGGGCATCCATGCCATCACAGACTACCGGCCAAATAATCCCACCCCCACAGCTGGCGAGGTCTCCATCGCAGACGAGTTAAACAGGTTCTATGCTTGCTTCGACAGGGACAACAAAGAACCAGACATTAAAGCTGAACTCCTCTCAGACTTCGTCCCCCCTCAGCCTATCCACCGCAGATTTGTTGACAGCACTGAGCAGGGTGAATGCACGCAAGGCCGCTGGTCCTGATGGCGTCCCCGGGCGTGTGTTCAGAGCATGTGCTAGGGAGCTAGCCGAGGTCTTCACTGACATTTTTAAACTGTCACTGGCCCAGGCGGTGGTCCCCACGTGCTTCAAGACCGCAACCATTGTGCCAATGCCGTAGCAGTCGTCTGTGTCTAGCCTGAATGATTTTCGAGCTATCGCACTCACCCCCACGATCATCTGCTTCAAAAGACTAGTTCTAGCCCACCTCAAGTTCTGCCTCCCCCCTACCAATTTGCCTACCAGTCGAACAGGTCTACAGACGCCATCTCCACAGCTTTACATCCTGCCCTGACCCACCTGGACAAAACCTATGTGAAACATCTATGTGAGAATGCTGTTCATAGACCTTAGCTCAGTATTCAACACGGTCATCCCCTCTAGGCTGGTTAACAAACTCCATGACCTAGGGATCAGCCCTTCTCTCTGTAACTGGACTTTGGACTTCCTAACCAACAGACCCCAGTCTGTCAGGCTAGACAACTTCACCTCCTCCACCCTGATACTGAACACTGGTGTTCCACAAGACTGTGCTGAGCCCTGTACTCCCTCTTCACCCATGACTGCGTTCCTGTACACAGCTACAACATCATCGTCAAGTTTGCAGACGACACCACGGTGGTAGGCCTGATCAGTGACAATGATGAGTCAGCCTACAGGGAGGAGGTCAAGTGCCCTGATGGGCTGATAATAACCTGGCCCTTAATGCAAAGAAAACCAAGGAGCTCATTGTGGATTACAGGAAATCTAAAGGCTGCAGTCACGCCCCAGTTGTCATCGATGGCACTGAGGTGGAGCGTGTGTCCAGCTTCAAATACCTGGGTGTCCTGGATATCCAAGGACCTGTACTTGAGGAGGCTGAAGAAGGCCCGCCTGTCTTCCAAGATCCTTGTGAACTTCTACCGCTGCACAATCGAGAGCATTCTGACTAACTGCGCCTCAGTGTGGTTTGGTGGTTGCTCCCTAGCCGACCGGAAGGCCCTGCAACGGGTGATGAAAACTGCCCAACACTTCACGGGTACCCAGCTCCCAGCCATTGTAGACCTCCAGCGCAAGCGGTGTCTGCGTAGGGTGCGCAGCATCACCAGGGACCCTTCACACCCTTGCCACAAACAGTTTGCCCTCCTCCCATCAGGCTGGCGGTACAGGTCTCTCCATTCTCACACCAGCAGTCTCAGAAATAGTTTCTTTCCATCTACTGTAACCCTGCTGAACTCTGTGACTTCCCATCACTAACCATGCCCACCCTCTGCACAACTGGACAAATCTGATAAGATTTTTCAGTTCACGTGTCATTGCTGCTATTCCTGTATTTCATTTGCACATGCCGACTTGCACCTTAACCTTGCCCTTATTGCACACTGCACATTTAGAACGTCCACTGTACTTGCATTTTCAGTTGTTACATACACGTCTACCTCGGGAACCTCATTGCTGCTATCCCTGCATTTCAGTTGCACATGCTACTCTACTCCTTCAGTTTGCCTCGATTGCAAATTCAGAATGCCATTGATAATTGTCACAAATATTTATCTCACTTGTACATACTTTATAAGTAATACCTGTACATTTTCTGTAAATTTGTGAACTTTCCACTGCACATTTAGAATTGCCATACATATACTTAATACTTGTAAATTTTTCTGCACTCTATTTGCACTTCTGGTTTGACGCAAACTGAATTTCATTGTACTGTACTTGTACTGTTCAGTGACAGTAAAGTTGAATCTTATCAAATCATTTAATGCAATGGCGTTTGCTATTTTTTGCCATTGCCATAGCTAGTTAGGCAACATTTCTCAACCCTTGTGGTATATTTTCTCCCATATTGCATGTTTGTAGGCACTACAAAACCTTCAATAACCGTGGTGTTGTGTATGTTGGGACAAAATCTTGGTGCCACTCACTAGCTTGAAGCAGACGTCTTCACTAGCAGTTGCAGTGTTAAATCAAACTAATATTGAAAATCCATCAAGTATTTAAACAAAATTAGTGCAGATGTTTAAATAATCTACAAGAAACCTGCAGCACCGACAAGAAAAACTACCCGTTGCCTCACATGTAGCGCATCTCATTCACCTTTTTTGGAGCTGAAAATCACATAAGTTAGCGATTTGGATATTGCACATTTCAATATTGCAATTTCGATTATAATTCCATTAATCGTGCAGCCCTACTACATACCTTTTATCTTTGGCATGTTTCTCCTCTTTCCTCTTTCTTCCTAAACTAGGCACCTGATGGGTTAGACCTCGATGTCATCTCACTCAATCTCATCTCAAAGAACTTCCGGTTGTCCTCTATTTTATAGACATCGCAGGACAGAATTACAGTAAGCCCATTGGTTACTTACTGTTGCGCTTTGAATGAACGTGACTTCCTGTGTACAGATAAACAGATGTTCTTTTTTATCTAAACATAAACAAGCATACATTCATACACTTCAACACTCCCCCCATCAAACATTTAAACAGAAACATTACATGTTTGCTAAACCGTTAAAAGTACAATTCAATTCCTAATGAAAAGAAAAGGCTCATACAATCATGTTACAAATGACTAAGAAAAAACAACAAAAAGGAGTATCTGACCAATGAGGTCTTATTTTTCCTCAAAAATTAAAATGAACGTAAACAAGAGTTTACACACCCCACTCTGACACATAACTCAATGTATAACAGTCATCAATCCCTCCCCCACCTCAGATTATAAGGGTCGAGAAACATATTGACATGAACAGGTTAATATCAGTGTTAACGGTGCTCAGCAGAAAGTTAGACTCAACATAACATCATGATTAAAGACTTGCGCATACCCTGTTGTACCTGTGAAAGACTCTACCTTTAAATAGGGAAAAATTCTACCTTTAACAGGGAACAATTCTACCTTTAATAGGGAAGGATTCACTATCCAAACATACCATGATAGCCGTCATAATGTTGATCATTAAGCATCATCGAAGTCCAATATTGGGATTATCATCGTACAGAGTTTACCACCTGTCTTGCGAGAAACGAACCTTCATGCATATGAAATCACCATATCAGTTCATTTAGGAAAATCTTAGATTGTAAGGAATGAAGTTAGTTTCCAATCAAGTGTCCTGTAGTTCTTGTCTCCAGTTTTCACTGTCTTATATCAGTGATGTATTTCCAATATCAGTTATTGCAGTCAGTGTGATGTGGACCCAGCAAATTGCCTGGTTATCCTAACAAGTCAGTGTAGGTGTGTTGTGGAGTAGTGAGTTTCCAACACTTCAATTATTCAAGATTAACACCAGTGTCTTCCACTGTGTTGGGACCATTGACCTGTCCAGTCAACTGGCCCATGGTACTAACCCGTAGTATGTGGAGTCCTTCAGGACTCAGGTGGATTCTCATCTCTCTATCAATGATTCATCTAGAAATGGAGTGAGAAGCCAAGTGATCTGACCCTGGCATTGTTCTGCCATGTGAGTGGAATATTGTAAACCGATTCGACCAGTGTGGATGTAGAAATCCTTCTCGAAGTTGCTGTTACTCACACACTCAGTTGTCTGTGTCCAGTCGGTGACGTGATGTATCATCAGAAAAGGGGTTGTGATGTCCTGATCTGTTAAACGTATAACTGCAAAACAACGAATAGTGTGGTTCAACAGTCCATTGGATTTTCATCCACTGGTTATTGTTCCATCAACTCCCAACAATGAAAACAATAGATCAGTCCTGAAAACTTGTGGATCTCAGAAGTTCCATCATTAGAGTGAAGCTTACACCCTATCAAGGCAAGTTTCCATAATATTCTATGTCAAATTTCCTTTTCCATCCAGAGCTGGCTTGGTTGGTGTTTGATTCCTCGTGCTATATTTATGCCCAATAGCAACTAGCAGTGGATAAAGATTGTCAGACTTGACTTAGCTTAGCCAAATCAGAAATGGTTAGATCTAGTCTATTCAACCATTAAAATATAAAACCTTACATCAAACAAAATTTCCAAATAAACAAATTCTGTAAATGGAAGATGTAAAACATAACATATGCCAATGCTCCGTTATAACTATGCAAACAGGAAAAACCAAATTTTTCATGTAAGTTTTCATAAGTACCAATTTGATTTGCTTTGAACTCTCAGTTCAGCTTTTTCCAATCATAATCAATTATCATATCATACATCCCTCCTGCTTTCACTTCATAAAGTCAAAGTGACACCATGAGTGAAAGCAGAACAATGACAAATACGGCCACAGGAGGCACTATCCTTAACCTGCACTGGCCATCATTTCAGGACGGACATGAAAAATAGAGAATTGGTAGCAGGGAAGGATCCAGAATCCATTCGATAAGGAGTTGCATACTTTATATTCATCAAAAAACAAAGTGAAAATGTTAAACACAAACATTCAAAAACACAATCAAAGACATCAATGTGCAACACGGTCACTTTTGCAAAGGAATTATAAACCATACAACCTATTAACAAATGTTTCTTTCATAGCTAAACAGCTCCCAAATTTGACTTTACCTCAGTACCTTCACACTAGTCTGCGAAATTGTCTCTCATGCATTCATAAAATCTTGTAGTTCCGTGGCACATGGCCAACTAAAAAATGGTTTGCCCTCTAGGGGATAAGATGCTCAACTAAATTGTAGGAGAAAAACTCCAGCCCACGCTCCAGTGGTTTACCTACTGTAACCACCAGGGCGATTGTACTAGCATATCTACAGCACCCAAATTTAAAATTTTTACAGGCAATGGCCAAACTACCTCATGGCAATGTCTTGATTAACCTCCTCAATTTTAGGGAATTCACAAACTTTGATAAATTTTTATTCCAAATAGTGCCTGTCAGCCAGACCCAACATCACAACTTTTATGCATATTTTGACCACATCTGTGATTCTATAGACATTTAGATTGTTCTATCATCAACAATGGGGGATGACTTTAGGTCTCTACCTCGCTGCAGTTGGTTTCAAAATCAACAATGGGGGATGACATTAGGTCTCTACCCTCACTTCATTTGGTTTCAAAATCATTATTTTCAACATTAAAGCTATTGAGAGGAAAATATCTTTAGCTTTCACTTAACGTTTGATTATCCCAAAACTGAATATGGTTGTATTGGTGAAATTATTACAGATGAGACCAGTCTGAACACTCAAATTTAACCCTTAGTTATAGGCTACTCTGATTTAATGGGAAACAATGGTAGGGGGCATCCCAGGGGGTCTGCCCCCATTCCTGGAACCCATGGATTTACCCATTTATGGTGAGCCATTAAAAAGGCCAAATGCATCGTTTAATGTATATGAAGTTTAAGTTCCCACACATTAAAATCCGACACGCCCCTCAGACTGTGTGTGGCAAGATACAGCTCTGGAAAAAATTAAGAGACCACTCCTAATTTTTCTTAAATCAGCATCTCTACATGTATGGCAGCCATTCCATTCCAGTTAAATTAAGTTAAGTTAAACACAGGCACACCTCAACAAAAAAAACACTGCTTGTCATCACAATCCTCTTGCGACCAGCTGGATGGCAAAAACAGTGCAAGTAGTACCTCAAAGGTAATTTGAATAAAAAAATAACTTCAAGAGTTGAAAAGAAAAGCTTTGAGTGAGGAAAAGAAGGGTTCAATGTTGGCTTTACTGGCACAGTGAGCGTCAGGTTGCTTCCATCCTGAAAATTTCAAAGACGGCGGTTCATAAGAACAAGGTCATGCAACAGACATTGGGGACAACAAAGCTACAGACTGGCAGAGGGCGAAAACGACTGTCCACTGACCGAGATGACCGTCAACTCATTCGAATATAACTCAACAGTCCGTATTTATTAGGTTAAAAGGGGTGTGGTAAGTTACTGCCCAGCTGTCCTATGTCAATAATACACATTCCCTTTGTTCTGTCAATACCTAGGTTTTAACCAAGGGGCAGGCTGTCCTCCCCCACATTAAACCAAGGACCTTGTGGGTAAACTTTTCAACTCTAAGGGACACACAGCATCTGGACAGAGAACAGATGAACTGATTGTTTAAACTGATAGACAATTAATGGATAACCCAATGATCTTCTGAGACCATCCAATGATGACCATAAACAAACACCAGATCCCCCTCTCCTACATTCCTTTTCTTATCTAAACATGGGGACTCAGTACCTTTAACTAGTAACCCATTTATACATGTATAGGACTAAGTATACATCAGTTCAAGAATTCCCATAACAGACAATGCTCCATGCCACACAGCCAGGTCAATCAAGGTGTGGATGGAGGACCTCCAGATCAAGACCCTGTCATGGACAGCCGAATCTCCAGACCTGAACCCCATTGAAAACCTCTGGAATTTGATAAAGAGGAAGATGGATGGTCACAAGCCATCAAATCTAATATTGTTGCGGTTTGTAAAAATGTGCTTGTCATATCTACACAGCAACTCAATATTAGGGTGGAAATTAAGAAAACTCATTAGAATGGTGATATTGAAAGAAAACAGATGACAGTATGAAGTCACTAAAATCAAGGCGCCATAAATAATCTAAAGGACACTTAATGTAGGCCTTAAACACTATTACATCAATACCCTATTTGTTCATAGGCGGAAATCCCGGGGGGGACAGGGGGGACACGACCCCCCATCCAGGGGAAACCTATGATTTGTCCCCCCCAATATATCACTGTAAGCATAATAATTTTAATAATATTAATATGACGCAATGAAAGCACCTGTGCTGACTATCGACGCTTATAGCGTGTTTTTAAGTTCCAAAAGATTGTAACGCCCCGCCCTTTTCCTCACAATGGTTTGCTCCACTGCCCCTCCCCAGCCATCAGCAGTGGCACATCGTACAGGTACAGTGTGCATGGGTGGGAATCTGACAGAGTAGTTCGTTGGTGGTTGGATTTCAGTTTCAAGTAGTTCAAACAAAGGATATGTTAGACATTTCTTTACTTCTACCACTCAGTACAATAAAACACATTTATAACCTTCACCAGCCTTCATTTTTGCTGCATTGTATTACAGGTCACACTTTATATTGGCTAACGGTTAGCTGACGTTTGCTAGCTAGCTACAGTAACATCAGCCAGTGTTTGCAGCTGTTTGAATTAATGTCAATAAGAGAAGCTTGCAATACAATGTATGTAGTGTTCCTTAGCTGGCAAGGTGACAGTATTTGTGTCTACCCTCTGAAAGACACTCAATGCACGAAGCTATTTTGAGGTTAATACAGTATGTTTGTTTTATGTTGGTAGGGTTCATACTCACAATAGCTGAATTTGCAGAGCTACAGTAGTGAGCAAACCGATTGCGCAAACTAAAACAGTATTGCAGCCCTACTTTTGGTGTTCCCTTCAATAATTGCTCTTGAAAAAATTTAATGTAATTGTTCCCTCCAAAGTTGATATCAGATTTTCGCCCCTGTATTTATTCATCAGTCAATTTACCATTTTAGAATTTAAACTCCATTAACGAGTATCAGGTGTCAGTTTAAAAACAAGTATTATTCCAGTTATCATTGGTAAATACAAACAAAGAAAAACTACATTATTTAACCAAACTCAATTAAGCATTTAAAATAGGTCATCTAATTTTGTTGTGGGGATTAAACTCGCTTTAGCTGTTTTACACCCTTTTGTAGGCTATGACCATATTGGATTCAAATTCAGTGGGACACAGCGTGTCTCCTTAACATTAAAGATTATCACCATGTGGATTCCTCATTCTACCACTTATACAATATACAAGAAGAGAGAAAACACTATTTTAACCTTTTGTAAGAAAACCATGAGACTATTTTACCAGATTAAAAAATCATCATTGTACAAATTTCTCATTTATCACTTGGTTGTACACCTCAGACTTCCAGCACGACTCAGAGTCCTGTCATCTACAGAAATACTTGGAAGATTCTGCAGTTGTGGGGTGTATCAGCGGTGGAGATGAGACTGAGTACAGGGCCCAGGTAGCTGCTTTGTGTTGTGGTGTGGGAGCAACCACCTCCTCCTAAACGTGACCAAGACGAAGGAGATGGTGGTGGACTTTAGGAGGTCCAGGACAACACTGATCACCATTCACCTTCTGGGAGAGGAGGTGGAGGTGGTGGAGAATTACAAATACCTGGGTGTACACCTTGACAACAGACTGGACTGGAAGTACAACACTGAGGCCGTCTACAAGAAGGGCCAGAGCAGACTACTTCTTGAGGAAGCTTAGGTCCTTTAATGTATGCAGCAAGATGTTGTATATGTTCTATCAGTCTGTTGTCGAAAGCGCAATTGTCTTTGCAGCCATTTGCTGGGGCAGCAGCATCAGAGTCAGTGACAGCAAGAGACTGAACAAGCTAATAAAGAGGGCTGGCTCTGTGCTGGGGTCTGCTCTGGAGCCCCTGGAGTTGGTTGTGGAGAGAAGATTGTTACACAAACTGTTTAACATCTTGGACAATACTTCACATCCGCTGCACAACCTGCTGGTCGGGCAGCAGAGTGTATTCTGCTGGAGACTCCTACAACTCCGCTGTAGCAAGGACCGTTACAGGAAGTCATTCCTACCCACTGCCATTACAATACACAACAACGTCCCTCTGGGCAGGGAGAGGAAACTGAATGACATGTGAATTACAAAGGGCATTACATTGCATAGTTTAACATCATACTCAACACTCTCAATACTAGCATTGATAAAGGGATACTAATTTGCACATCCTGAATATGCGCACAGTTGCACGTGTACGCATCTTAGATTTGTAATATATTTTTAATATGTAAATTTTGCACACAGTTGCACATGTGTATACACCTTAGATTTGTAAATGTATGTTTTAATATGTAAATTTTGTACGTTTCAATCAACCTCACGTTAGTTTGTGTATATATGTGTAGTCTGTGAGTTTTTGTAATCTGTGTGAATTTTGCTGCTGCAACATCGCAATTTCCACTCGGGGATCAATAAAGTTATCTATCTATCTATCTATCTATCATCTATCTATCTATCATCTTATCTATCTAATCTATTTATCTGGTTTAGATTTCCCTACATGTACTAGCTAAGAGCTCAACAAACAGCAGAAAATTACCACGCGGTAGGCCTGGTAAAGGCCTAACCACATTGTCGTGAGACCCCCCTCCCATTAGTGGAGGCCTTACGGAATAAAACATTATCAAGCAATAAATGCATTTGACTCTTACTCCCAAATGGAACATCAAACAGCTACGAAACAAAACATACTCGTAAATATGTCTGTCAGGAATGGACAGAAAAAGTCCCATACAGAACTACCTCTTGGGGGCGCTATAAACATCACCGATGTTTCTCACGATTTTGCCGTTAATAAAAATACACTTAAACGACATCTCCTCCGAAACCGCTAAACAGATTTGGTTGACAATCGGTGTAAAGGACCACTGGACCATTGTCTTTAAAAGTTATATAAGAAAAGTTGATATCTCAAACAATATGGCCTCCATTTTAACTTTTGTGAAAAACTCGTTAATGACATCTCCTCGGAAACCGCTGAACGGATTTGCATGCTGTTTGATGTGAAGGACCTTTGAACCATTGTCTTTAAAAGTTATATAAGGAAAGTTGATATCTCAAATAGTATGGCCGAAATCAGCGAATGAAATTGAGCCAGGCGGGTCTATGACTTTAGAAGTCCATTAATCCCAAATGGAACATCAAACAGCTACGAAACGAAACATACTCGTAAATGTGTCTGTCAGGAATGGACAGAAAAAGTCCCATACAGAAATACCTCATGGGGGCGCTATAAACATCACCGATGTTTCTCATGATTTTGCCGTTAATAAAAACAATCTTAAACAACATCTCCAAAAACCGCTGAACAGAGTTGGTTGACAATCGGTGTAAAGGACCATTGGACCATTGTCTTTAAAATGTATTTAAGAAAAGTTGATATCTCAAACAATATGGCCTCCATTTTAACTTTTGTGAAAAACTCGTTAACGACATCTCCTCGGAAACCGCTGAACGGATTTGCACACCGTTCGCTGAGATGGACCCTGGGACCAGTATCTTCAATTTAATTGTTTGGAATTTTGATATCTCAAACGATGCGCGTGTAATAGGCTAATTACTTTTACATGGGTGTGGCACTTTGTCAGGCTATATATCCCGTCAGGAATATCCGAGACTTACGCCCTTTAACATAGCACTGAACATCAGGTCCATGGCTTAACAGGACAGGTTTCACTCAGAACAGGCCTCGCCATGGTCGACCAAAGAAGTTGAGTGCACGTGCTCAGCATCACATCCAGAGGTTGTCTTTGGGAAATAGACGTATGAGTGCTGCCAGCATTGCTGCAGAGGTTGAAGGGGGGGGGTCAGCCTGTCAGTGCTAAGACCATACGCCGCACACTGCATCAAATTAGTCTGCATGGCTGTCGTCCCAGAAGGAAGCCTCTTCTAAAGATGATGCACAAGAAAGCCTGCAAACAGTTTTCTGAAGACAAGCAGACTAAAGACATGGATTACTGGAACCATGTCCTGTGGTCTGATGAGACCAAGATAAACTTTTTTGGTTCAGATGGTGTCAAGCGTGTGTGGCTGCAACCAGGTGAGGAGTACAAAGACAAGTGTGTCTTGCCTACAGTCAAGCATGGTGGTGGGAGTGTCATGGTCTGGGGCTGCATGAGTGCTGCCGGCACTGGGGAGCTACAGTTCATTGAGGTAACCATGAATGCCAACAGGTACTGTGACATACTGAAGCAGAGCATGATCCCCTCCCTTTGGAGACTGGGTCGCAGGGCAGTATTCCAACATGATAACGACCCCAAACACGCCTCCAAGACGACCACTGCCTTGCTAAAGAAGCTAAGGGTAAAGTTGATGGACTGGCCAAGCATGTCTCTAGACCTAAACCCTATTGAGCATCTGTGAGCCGTCCTCAAATGGAAGGTGGAGGAGCGCAAGGTCTCTAACATCCACCAGCTCCGTGATGTTGTCATGGAGGAGTGGAAGAGGACTCCAGTGGCAACCTGTGAAGCTCTGGTGAACTTCATGCCCAAGAGGGTTAAGGCAGTGCTGGAAAATGATGGTGGCCACACAAAATATTGACACTTTGGGCCCAATTTGGACATTTTCACTTAGGGGTGTACTCACTTTTGTTGCCAGCGGTTTAGACATTAATGGCTGTGTGTTGTGTTGTTTTGAGGGACAGCAAAGTTACACTGTTGTACAAGCTGTACACTCAATACTTTACATTGTAGCAAAGTGTCATTTCTTCAGTGTTGTCACATGAAAAGATATACTCAAATATTTACAAAAATGTGAGGGGTGTACTCACTTTTGTGAAGTACTGTAGATATAAGTTTTTGCAGATCTTTTTTCGAACTAATTTCCCTTGGTAAGACTTTACTTTTGAAGCCGGTAAGGTTTTTTGCTATGAGACTTCCTGTCAATTAATAATCAATGACCTTGACACGTCCAATCCCATCGATAGCTTAAATTCTTCATTAGGTCACACCTGCTCCCTTTTACAAGGTGGTTGTATTTTGGAAGATTATGAGCTTTCCAAGAGTACACAACACTGTGTATTCAAATCGTAAGTAGGCCTGTTGGATTTGTGGGTAAGTTTCAAATGAAGGTAGGTATTGTAATGGGGATATTATGCTATTTGGTAAATTGTTGTTGTATATTTTGGAAACGTTTATAGATATAATAGGCCTAATTGTTGCAACATTTCCTGTCAAAAGTGATCTAATGTAGGCTGTACACTGGAATTGGAAACTGTTAAACAAGCCACATTTTTGAAAATGGTATTTTACAAAGGCGGACATTTCACCAGGGACTTGTTCCCTCCACATTTCGAAATTACATAATTGTCCTCCTCTTCCACTTTTTATGGTGAAAAAATTAGGACGACGTGCTTCAGCACCTGGCCGTAATTTCAGAGTGGCAGGCAGGCCAAGGCAACAGAAAAATACTCAGAGCCAGAGGGTATCAAACTCTGACATCTCGCCTCTTTGTTTCATAATCGTTTTTGGTACTGGTATGTGCAGCTAGACTTCTTCGCAACAGAAGCTGCTTGCATGTGAGTTTTCCTGAAGCGAAGCAGTATATCGCATAGTAAGGTGTGTTTGTTACGAACCCTGTGGCTCTAGCAGTCTAGGGTGGATGGTACAGAGACCCGTAACATAAAACTCATGCAAATTAGTGTAGTGTAAATGAACAGTGAGAATAAACGACACAGACAACCAAAGCTACTGTCAAACATAAAACGTTTATTATAAACACACGGTAAAGGGGGTAGGGAAAAGGGGCTGAGCTGGACCCAAGAAATGAAATAATATAATCAAAACACTCCTAAACTGAACTTGCCTGCCTCAAGAACCACTTAGCTGGCTACTAACCAATACAAAAATACAGTGGGTGGTCCGCTCAGTTCTAACTAGTGTTTTTAGACAAAGTTTTCCTACGGGTTGTGTACGCCCAAGGGCGACTTGCTAAAAACCCCCTTTTCCCAGTGACACAGGGACAAACAAAAACACACAGGTTGAACAAGGACTAAACAGCACACAGCAAACATTGGACTAGACAACACCAAACAAAACACCACAGCAATACATACTCACTTGAAACAGGACAAAGTGAGAGGTATATTCTAAACTAAGTGATGTATGTATGAACAAAGTGTCTGTCTATCAAAAAGGGTATGTATCTCAAGAGTGTCTATGTCCATGTGGGGTAGAGCAAAAGAGTCTCTCTGGGAGAACCAACTGACTGCGTTTTTAAACCAGGGATGTGTGTTGTGATTGGGTAAAGGATAAAAGGAACAGGTGGTACAATTAGGATGGGTGTCCACTGATTGGTCCACCTCAGCAGTCAGGCGATGCACTCATGACTGCCAGGTGGGAAACACCAACGAGCACAATCAGGAACATAAGGGACACCTGGGGAAACGGCAGGAGGGGAAAAACACAAACGCACATACAGGGTACCTGCATGCGTAACATTGATTCAGCTAGTTAGCCACCTAATTTCTCACAATGTTGTGCACAAGCAGGTAAAGCATACATTGCCCGCTCTCTCCTTGATATAGTGAGCTAGTTCCTGTTTCAAACAAGGTTGATGGCAGATAACGACCAAACATCTTACAGCTGTTTTGTATGCAGTATTGTAGCTAGCTAATTTACTAATTGAGCTACAGTGGATATAAAAAGTCTACACACCCCTATTAAAATGCCAGGTTTTTGTGATGTAAAAGAATGAGACAAAGATAAATCCTGTCAGAACTTTTTCCACCTTTAATGTGACCTATAACGTGAACAATTCAATTGAAAAACTAACTGAAATCTTTGAGGGGGAAAAATAAAAAATAAAAAACTCACAATAACCTGGTTGCATAAGTGCGCACACCCTTAAATTAATATTTTGTTGAAGCACCTTTTGATTTTATTACAGCACTCAGTCTTTTTGGGTAAGAGTTTATTAGCATGGCACATCTTGACGTGGCAATATTTGCCCACTCTTCTTTGCAAAAGCGCTCCAAATCTATCAGATTGCGAGGACATCTCCTGTGCACAGCCCTCTTCAGATCACCCCACAGATGTTCAATTGGATTCAGGTCTGGGCTTTGGCTGGGCCATTCCAAAACGTTAATCTTCTGGTGATGTCATGCTTTTGTGGATTTGGATGTGTGCTTTGGGTCGTTGTCGTGCTGAAAGGTGAACTTCCTCTTCATCTTCAGCTTTCTAACAGGCGCCTGAAGGTTTTGTGCCAAAATTGATATTTGGAAGTAATTCCCTCCACCCTGACTAAGGCCCCGGTTCCAGCTGAAGAAAAACAGACCCAAAGCATGATGCTGCCACCACCATGCTACACTGTGGGTATGGTGTTCTTTGGGTGATGTGCAGTGTTGTTTTTGCAATTATGGCCAAAAAGTTCAACCTTGGTTTCATCAGACCATAACACATTTTCCCACATGCTTTTGGGGGACTTGATGTTTGTTTTTGCAAGCTTCAGCCGGGCTTGGATGTTTTTCTTTGTAAGAAAAGGCTTCCGTCTTGACACCCTACCCCAAAGCCCATTCATATAAAGAATAAGGGAGATTGTTGTCACATGTAGCACAAAGCCAGTACTTGCCAGAAATTCCTGCAGTTCCTTTAATGTTGCTGTAGGCCTCTTGGAAGCCTCCCTGACCAGTTTTCTCCTCGTCTTTTCATCAATTTTGGAGGGAGGTCCAGTTCTTGGTAATGTCTCTGTGGTACCATATTTTCTCCACTTGATGATGACTGTCTTCACTGTGTTCCATGGTATATCTAATGCTTTGGAAATTCTTTTGTACCCTTCTCCTGACTGATATCTTTCAACAATGAGATCCCTCTGATGCTTTGGAAGCTCTCTGCGGACCATGGCTTTTGCTCTGAGATGCAACTAAGAAAATGTCAGGAAAATCCTACTAG
>JACXGI010001980.1:49084-81692 GCA_016801175.1 Esox masquinongy | reverse complement strand
GGGATGGGGAGGTGGAGAGAGGGGGATGGGGAGGTGGGGAGAGGGAGATGGGGAGGTGGGGAGAGAGGGGACAGAGGGGTTGAGAGGTAAACTGGAAGTCAAGGGAGAGAGGTAAATAGACAGTAAGATAATACTCTCTATTTAGTAGAAAGATAGTGGAGTGATTTATAGAGTGTTAGAGAGAACGGCAGAGCGAGGGGGAGAACGGGTGTGTAGGGCGTATTGGCAATAGGCTACACTCCGCCGTGAGAGAAGCATCTCTTTACTTGGTACTAGTATCTCCCCTCCATTGTGGTCCCCTCCTAGTGCACCCGGCGACTACAGGACAATCTGCGGTAGATGTGGTCGCCAGTCGTCAAGGTGAATCTTTAATCATGCAAAGCCAATCTAGAGATGTGCGTCCCAAATGGCGTCCAATTCTATACGTAGTACGCCACTTCTGACCGGAGCCCACTGCTCAAAAGCAGTGCACTAGGAAGGGAATGCGGAGTCATTTGGGATGCGGCCGAAGGACATTTACCAGGAAGTGAAGGGCTTCCAGTGCCCCATCATCATCATCATGTGTCCGCGTGCCTCAAGGGAGTCTGGTCTGGACTGCTTCAGCACTTAATGCAGACACTCATTCCCTTGGAAATATGGGCTGTGTACACTATGTGATGGAATGTCACCTCGTGGGGAAAAAAACAACCTCTGCAGGCTTCTTGGATACCAGAGGGAAGGAAATTCACGCATGAGGAAGAAACACACTGCCTTGGCTGTGCCTGAATCCGTCAGTACCCCCATTTGTTGAGGCGTGTGCGTGCGTGCGTTTTGGTCACTGTGTCATTGTGTTCTCAGTAGGTGTGCAGATGACGGCTTCTCTTAAGGCAGGGCCTGATTGATTAAAGGACTGCCCGATTCCCTGAGAAGCAACTGTAAATAATCTTCTGCTCATCATTATTCAGGCTCTTTTGCTGGGATATTGACCTGGTGCCCACACACACACACACAGACACACAGACACACACAGGAAATCAGGACTCCCCAAAGGAGAGATGACTCATATGTTTTGTCTACATTAGCCTTAGATGGTCAAATCAAGCGGGGAGTTATACCAGTGCACAGAAACATCTCCTGGCTACATCAAAAGATGCATTGATATGCAAAAATATTCCTAACACTGATCTGTAACTTGCTGTGTGTTTGTTTTTCCTGGGAACTTAACAAGCGGATATATCATATGTGGCGTCTGGACCATCTAAACTGTTTTGCCATGACTTTACCTGGTGGCGAATGTCCTGTGGATTCACTGTAATGTGCCAGGCAGTTTAAATAAAAGGGGGACCTCTGCTGTCCACTGCTGGTACCACAGACTCATATATTGGCTGTAAAACACAAAACCCTGTGGTGCCTCATAGATTTAATAAACCGGTTTCCACGCAACTAGAACAGCACAAATATTATTTTAATCAAATGCTGGGTGGGCGGGGGTTGTCAGTGGAGACGGACTGATATAACATAGCTTTCAGCCAATCACCATTCAGCGCTCATACCGACCTGTTCACAGTTTATCTCCGATTCAATGGAGTCTTGCGGTTGTGTCCATTTCGTGTGTTTACTTCCCATGTCCCAGCCATCTCTAAGAAGGGTGGAGGGTGATGGAGTGACTTGCAGCCCGAGAGGACAGCTCTGTGTTTAAGCACCATCCACATAGCAAACACAGCTCCCTCTTTCCCAGCACTGAGAGACTCACTGGCAGCTCTTGTGTTGGAACAGACCCTGGTTTCAGCACCAGCTTAGTGGACAGCTCCACTGTTCTAAGCGGGAGCATGGGAAATGTCATGTGCCTCATTGCCTCTTGACATTTCCAACCATCCTTGACTCTCTCACCTTATGGGCGAGAGTTACTCCTGTATCATTACCCCTCAGCAGCTCATCTCCATGGCTCAGTTCAATACCTTGCCAGAGGGGATTCTCTCCAGGGAGAGGAACGACAGCCGTGTTGAAACATTTGACAGCGGCATGAATAGGTCATGTAGAGTTTGCTGAGGCAGCAATTCGGTAAGACGTGCTTTGGATTAGGCAGTTCAACACCGCTGCTTTCTGTAGCCACCTATGACATGGTCTGTTCTTATAACTTCACCACATGTCATATTCATGGTCTGTTCTTATGACTTCACAACATGTCATTCTCATGGTCTGTTCTTATGACTTTACTTCCCTGTCATATTCATGGTCTGTTCTTATGACTTTACTTCCCTGTCATATTCATGGTCCATTCTTATGACTTTACTTCCCTGTCATATTCATGTTCTGTTATGACTTTACTTACCTGTCATATTCATGTTCTGTTATAACTTTACTTCCCTGTCATATTCATGGTCCATTCTTATGACTTTACTTCCCTGTCATATTCATGTTCTGTTATGACTTTACTTCCCTGTCATATTCATGTTCTGTTATAACTTTACTTCCCTGTCATATTCATGTTCTGTTATAACTTTACTTCCCTGTCATATTCATGTTCTGTTATAACTTTACTTCCCTGTCATATTCATGTTCTGTTATAACTTTACTTCCCTGTCATATTCATGGTCCATTCTTATGACTTTACTTCCCTGTCATATTCATGTTCTGTTATAACTTTACTTCCCTGTCATATTCATGTTCTGTTATGACTTTACTTCCCTGTCATATTCATGTTCTGTTATAACTTTACTTCCCTGTCATATTCATGGTGTATTCACCTTCACATGTTTGGTCTGCCCCTATACAGTCATAGTTAACTATCATTATGTCTCTGGCTCCGGCTGTCTGTTTCATATTTAATCATTTGTTGTCCCTCATCTCCATTAATGTGTATCCTCCTTGAGCTGGATTGCCAGCACTGCAAGGTTATTATAACCAACTAAAACTAAACTCAAAACTTTAGTTATTCGTTTTAGTTGTTGTCTATTATAAAATCGTTGTTCTATGGAAAGGCCCACACATCTCTAAACTCATTAAATTCCGATCTAGGATCGGTTTCCTTTCTGTAAACTAAAACTTAACCATTAGTTAGAAAAATGCTTAGTGGACCCAAGCTCAAGGTCTTAGGTCAATATATCCTTACACCGCTCCAGGGAGCAGCGATTCGTAATCTCTAATGTCTCCCTAGCAGACAACCAGTGGGTTGCTCTAGGAGTTTCACCATTATCATTTTATAGTACCTTATAGCCGTGTGATTGGTTATCAGAGAATCCTGACAGATTCTGTTCTTTATTATCTGCATGTGTCTTAAATGGCTTGCTATTCCCTATACAGTATACTACACTACTTATGCCTAGGTTTATAGGGGTTGTCAGGCAACGGTAGTGCCCTAGATGAAAAATAGGTGGCTGTTTGTGCTGCAGCCTCCATGAAAAACCGGTCCACAGAGGTCATAAATGTACTTGCGCATGCACCATAGAAGAACAGGTCTGGCCACTTCATAAAGCTTCTGTTTACCTGGGGATTAAACTGAAAGCGGATCGTAACTCCTGAATCACCTCGGTGTCTTTTCCTGCTTTGATGCCAATAAAGAAGCACTTTGATTGTATTTGTTTGCTGCTATCAATTATTCACAGGGTGCAGAACCCAATGTTTGGGTCTATTCATTTCAGCTGCAGGTTTAGCGCCAGAGAATGGGGACTCTGCAGCCGGAACTGGGTGATACAGTAGTCCTGAGAGTGACACCTCTGTCTCCATCAGTTTCAGTTATAAACAAACATATTTTTCCCTGTCTAATCAAGGCAGTGCGAAGTAGGAATAAAAAAAGCAACAAAGGCACATGGCATTCAGGAGACGTGCTAGGGAGATCAACAAGATCATGCTAAGGAACCTGGTTATTCATTTAGACTTTAATCAGGCCTGCATGGAATAAACAACATGCTCTATAACAAGGCCTCCCATGAACAGTTCTCTGTTTGTACATCGGCACTGGGCAAACTTTACTTTAATCGTTTTTCAGCCATTTTAGTGTGGTTATGCGTCTTGCTCCCAGGCAGACAGAAAGTCAATAAACATCTGCCTTTCCGTTGAGGACGGTAATATGATGATGTCATAATAGCCGGGGGTCTTTCAGTCAGATGGACAGAGAGGTGGACTGATAGACCGACAGGCACTGCTCTCCAGTCTAGTGATGTACCAGTGTCTCTCCAACACACCAGTGTCCTTGAGGAAGCGGCAGTGTGCATACTAAGTCACCCGTCACACACCTGAATTGCTCTTTTTATCTGTGCCTCCGTGACGCCGGGTCTCACAGGCCTGCCTGCCGTGAGCTCATCACAAACATTTACACTCACCCAGCGATTAGATCTGAAGCTGCACGCCAGCCCTCTCACCAAGGTGACATTCTCCCACGTCCTGCCGTGTTCAAGTACATGGGGTACCTCGGGAGGGAAATAACCACATGGGGAACCTTGAACCGCTGGGAGAACCTTGGACTGCACATGGAACCTTGGAAGGGAAACAACATCATGGGGTACCTTGAACCGCTGGGAGAACCTTGAACCGCATGGGGAACCTTTGAAGGGAAACAACTGCATGAGGAACCTTAAATTGCTAGGAAAAGCATGAAACACTTGGTGAAACTGGGGCAGGAAACATTCTCTCATTGGGAATCGTGAACAGTTGGGAGAACCTTGGGAGGGAAACATTTTGCTTACCTTTACTTAACATAGTCATGTCTATAGCTGATATGTACTCTAGCAGTGTAGCACAGTTACTTTCCCATTAGACTTTTTGGTTCTGGATGGAAGGTTCTGCTGAGTGACTACTCTCCGATTCTGTCCAGCCTAGACTTCATTACTGCAGGTGTCCAGAGTGGACCAAAGAGAGCAGTCACCCACCATGAATCCAACTAAATATAGATCTCACTGTAGGTACAGTACTGTCTTAGGCTCCTGAAAGTTGAACTAAAGCCATTTATTTGGGTGATATGTTTTTATTTGTAAAAAATATACATATACAATACCAGTCAAAGGTTTGGACACACCAACTCATTCAAGGGTATTTCTTTAGTTTCATTTTCCCTCAGATTGCAGCCCAAATAAACACTTCACAGAGTTTAAGTAACAGACACACCTCAACATCAACTGAATCAGTCCTTTGTGGTCAAATTGTGGCAAAGAAACCACTACTGAAGGACCACACCAATAACAAGAAGAGACTTGCTTGGGCCTGGAAAAACAACAAATAGACATAAGAATGGAGAAAAATTGTCCTTTGGTCTGAAGAGTCGAAATGTTGGAATTTTGTTTCCAGTGTGGTTGAGTGGATGAACTTTGCATGTGTGGTTCCCACTGTGAAGCATGGAGGAGGTCTGATGGTGTGGGGGTGCTCTGCTGGTGACACTGATTCATTTAGAATTCAAGGCGCACACAATCAGCATGGCTACCACAATAGTCTGCAACAGTAGGGGGAGAGTGATGGTGCAGCATCAGATGACCTGGCCTCCACAATCATCTGACCTCAACCCAATTGAGATGGTTTGGGTTGGCTTTTTTCTAGCTTTGCACGACTTCAGCCCTGCCCCTAGGAGCCTGTTTCGAACCGTCCTCGCCGTGCACTTCACCCCAGCTGCTGTTTGCCATTCTTTTTGTAGGTCACTTGAGGTCATCCTACGGTTGTTGAGTGACATTCGAATGAATTGACGGTCATCACGGTCAGTGGACAGTCGTTTTCGCCCTCTGCCAGTCTGTAGCTTTGTTGTCCCCAATGTCTGTTGCTTGACCTTGTTCTTATGAATCGCTGTCTTTGAAATTTTCAGGATGGAAGCAACCTGATGCTCACTGTATCCCTCTGCCAGTAAAGCCAGAATTTAACCCTTCTTTTCCTCACTCAAAGCTTTTCTTTTCAACTCTTTTGTCATGCTGAATAGTACCTCAAAGCTTATTCAAATAACCTTTGAGGTACTACTTGCACTGTTTTTGCCATCCAGCAGGTCCTATTGCAAGAGGATAGTGATGACCACAGCAGTGGTTTTTATACTTTTCCTCATTAAATTAGATTTGGTTCAGGTAATCACCTAATCAGGAGTGATTCTTAATTAATCAGGAGTGGTCTCTTAATCAGGAGTGGTCTCTTAATTTTTTTCAGAGCTGTATATATATACTATGTATATATTTTTACAAATATGCATGTACTACCCAAATAAATGGCTTTAGGTCGAATATCAAGTCCCTACCAATTTTGCACAGTACTGTATACTTTGAATACAGACTAGCTATGAAATAACTCCAGTGGATTATGAATGTGCTGGTAAACAAATGTACTACAAAAACAAGTTTGCACCCCAGGGCCAGAGGGGAAAATGTTTGGCCAGACAGCATTTCTTTAAATGTAGTGTAATAAACTATATAGATGCAAAGCGTTAACAGGGGCAAGTGATGGGTTTTAGACCGATGATTTGTCAGCTTGCACTCCCCCCTTTCCTCCCGCAACCATTTATTCAGCAAGCGTGATAATAACACATCACTCCCAAGTGTGACAGAGCCGAGCTGAAACTCTGAAATAATGTTGCACCTGGCCCACACCTAAACATCAGCCGTGTGACATGCGGCACTGCCTGATAACTGTGTGATTTTTCATTCTGATCAGTTGTAGGCCGCCGAAAGCTGCTGTGAACAGCCTATGCTACCATACCTCTTGTCCCTCCGGCCAGGGTAAACAAAGCACAATGTGCATTTATAGCCATTTGCTTGTGAGAAAATGGGATCAGGTGTGGTTTATGTTTCCTACTTGGCCCGAGTAGTCTACCTAGACTATTTCGATACAACATTATTAACTGGAATCAATAAACACTCGCTGAATTAGGCCTACAGTTGCACAGATAGAGCGTGACTACTCTATTTAAACCGGCACGAAGTCAGCTCAGCCCAGTGAGGTTTAGTGTCCAATCATCTTTCTCCGTGGAAGACCCCTGTTAGTTTGTCTTTTAAATATAGCTTTAAGTCCAAGATTGCTGAGGTTGTACAGGGTTTTGCCCAAGGCTGGAAGTTTATAAAATGCTACCTTATTAGAAAAATTCTGGTTTCATCATAGCCAATATTTAGTCTTTTTAGAAAAGTTGAATAACATACTGTACACAGATACAGGCAGTATATCTCTTACATGTGTATATATATATATAATTATTGGCGCCCTTGGTAAAGATGAGAAAAAAGGGCTATGCAAATTGTCTTTGTTGCGTCCTTCTCTTGCCAAGGTAACAGCACTCACTGTTACCTTGGCAAGTATTTGATGGTGTAGGAGAACACATAGCAAGGGATCTCAGACTAGTTGTCCATACAGAATCTCTCTAGAGGCTTTAGAGTCCTTGGTCCTCACATGTGCACCCTCCTCTTCATCTCAACCCACGTGTTCAGTGGGGTTTAGGTAGGCTGACTGGTTGGCCAGTGCAACAGATCGATTCTGTGATCAGTGAGACATTTTTGTGTGGAGGTGGAGGAACTCTTCGGAACATAGTCTCTCTGGAAGATCCAACAATGACCCAGTTTTAGCCTCCTGTCATATTTTGCTCTAAAATCTCCTGGTACCTGACCATGATTCCGTGTATCCTTAGAACGTTGCCGGTCCATTTGGAATAAACCGCCCCACAACATGACATATTCGCTACCAGATCATTTTCTGCGTGACCATCCTTTGTTTTACACTAAACCCACCTCTGATGTTTGTAACCAAAAAGCTCTATTTTTTCCCTCATCTGATCACGGAACCTGGTCCCAGTCAAAGTTCCAATGATGTTTCGCAAGCTTCATGTGGTGAATTTATGCCTTGATGTCTTTTTTTATGGCAAGACGTCTGAATAACTATTTGGCATGGAGGTGATGTCTAATTGTAGTTTCCGAGACAGCATAACATTGGCCACTCTCCCAAGCAGGTTCAACACCTCCAGTAGATTTAAATTTCTTAATTACAGCCCTGATAATAACATGGGTATTTTAGGTGTAGCTGTTAGCCATTGTCTTAGCCAGTGCATAATTCACATCCTATTGCCTGATTTCTTTTGTATGTTCTTTACACGTGTGTCTCCTCACATTTATACCTCTTTAAAATAGGAAGTCATTGATGAACAGTTAAAAGTTACATATGACTCAGATGAATTTTGATTAAAAATATTAGCTCAAATAATTGTCATACTGTGTTTCACTTATTTCGAGTGTGAGATCAAGCTGATAAACAACACTGACATTTTTGTATAGGCTTTTTTGCTTTACCGAGAATACCAATACTTTTGATGAGGACAGTATATGTTATAAGTTGCTTGGACAACTACCGTATTAACGTACATTTTTTACTACATCATGGGTAACTGCTGGACATTGTCTTCCAGGTCAAAACAGTGCATTCAACTATTATAGAGCTTTAAAAGTGCGGGATTAAAAACGTGCAATTTCTCTTCAGCAGCCCTTCAATATGTGGTTTAAAAACAACAATCGGAATTAAATGATCCATGATCAGGTCCTTCTGGAATGATCCAAGATGACTCCTGTAGCCGGCTTTTAAATGACATCGCATCGCAATCCACACTTTGGAGAAAGTTGGATGCGGGATATCAGGGGCGGGCTGGGTGTTCATGTGTGTGCATGTGTGTTTTTGTGTGTGGCTGAGAGACAGCTTGCAAAAGTTGGGGCTTACTCCCCTCCCAGTTCCACTGCTAAACCCAGCAGCCCTCTGGCTTGAGGTGAGTGGGTGTGAATCTTTTTAAATACAGATCCCACATGTGACATTTGGGTTTGGGTGTCCCGATTGTTAAGTGGATGTACACTGCTACCAGGCTGGACCCTTTGTTAACAAGCTGAATTGTCATGGTACACCTGTTAGAGGGTCAATCAGAGCTTCCCTACTACTGGATTTCCCTACTACTGGAGGCCTCAGACACTGAAAACAAATTCCTGGGGTTCAGTAGGACGGACAATAGAAAACTAGACATCTGTGCCGTTGGCAATGAAGTCACATCAGACTGACCTGATGTCAAGGACCTGAGTTACACTCGCCCAGTGACTGAATCTGATGCAGTTGTGTTAGAACTCAGTGTGGTCCTGGAGACTTCTGTTACACTTGATGGGACATCTTGTCCTAAACTGACGACAACCCTTCTTTGTGTCAGGCAGGGGCAGTTACCGCAGAACTGGACTGACCTCAGACTGCAGGGGAAACTCACTGCTCTGGACTGACCTCAGGGGAAACTCACTGCTCTGGACTGACCTCAGGGGAAACTCACTGTTCTGGACTGGCCTCAGGGGAAACTCACTGTTCTGGACAGGTCTCAGGAGAAACTCACTGCTCTGGACTGGCCTCAGACTGCAGGGGAAACTCACTGCTCTGGACTGACTTCAGGGGAAACTCACTGTTCTGGACTGGCCTCAGACTGCAGGGGAAACTCACTATTCTGGAGTGGCCTCAGACTGCAGGAGAAACTCACTGCTCTGGACTGACCTCAGGGGAAACTCACTGTTCTGGACTGGCCTCAGACTGCAGGGGAAACTCACTATTCTGGAGTGGCCTCAGACTGCAGGAGAAACTCACTGCTCTGGACTGACCTCAGGGGAAACTCATTGTTCTGGACTGGCCTCAGACTGCAGGGAAATCTGCCCTGGACTGTGCTGACCACTCTGTCACCCATTCTATGTATCAGAATGCTACTATTTGTGATGACACCTTTACCATTAAGTAGGAGTGACAGGTTTCTATTAACCAAATTCATGAATCAAATGTAACTTGAGTCTGTTGCCCATGCTGCGAATGGTTGTTGTTCTTATCTACACACAACCATTTTTGCACATTCTTCTTTGCAAAATTGCTCAAGCTCTGTCTAGTTGGATGGGGACCTTTGATAAAGAGACATTTTCAACTCTTTCCACTTATTATCAATTGGATTAATGTTTGGGCTTTGATTGGGCCACTACAGGACATTAACGTTTTGTTTTTTAAGCCACTCCAGTGTGGTTTAACTGTTTGTTTGGAGTGATTGTCCTGCTGGAAGGGGAATCTTCTCAAAGTCTCTTGAAGACTTCAGCAGTTTTTTTTCTTCATGATTTCTCTGTACTTTGCTGCATCCATTTTGCCATCTACCTTCACAAGCTTTCCAGGTCCTGACCCAGCGAAGCATCCCGATAGCAAGATGCCGCCACCACTTTGCTTCATGGTAGGCATGGTGTTCTCAGGATGGATGGATTTACTATGCTCCAGGAAAACCTCATTCTGGTTTTGCTTAGCATGTATCTTCATCTTCATCATGCGCCTTAATTGCACACAGAGGAACTCCATTCAACTAATTATGTGACTTCTGAACACCTCAGCTCATTTAGGTATGTCATACCAAAAGGTGTGAATACTTATGCAATCATTACTTATGCAAGTATCTATTTATATTAGTATCCTTATTAGTATCATTCGGATCCTGTTGCAGGTTAGCAGTGGCAAAAACTTCTAATTAAGCCAATTTTCACATCATTCTACACAAATTATTGTGTAAAATTCCAAGGGGGTGAATACTTTTGAAAGTCACTGTATGCTTGAACGTGTGTATGTGTGAGTAGGGTCTAGTGTGTGTGTGTGCATATATGTATCCTAGTAAAAAGAAAGACAAATGTGGATAGCTGGGTAGCCATTTAATAATCATTTGGCACTCTTATGACTTGGGGGTAGAAGATATTAAGGTCCTGTCAGCAGGGATCGTTCACTATTTTTAGGGCCTTCCTCTGAACGCCTGGTGTAGAGGTCTTGTAAGACAAGGAGTTGCGAATTGGATGAACGTGGCCGTTTCGCCGTTTAGGGCAATACAGTCGACTTACCGAGCGGTGATGCAGCCTGTCAAAATGCTTTCAAGAACCACTCCATTCACACGATCAATCTGAAATCTCCTTCCAGCTGATAAGTTCCACCTTGCAAACCATCATTGTTTTAGAAGACAAAATAAGAGTGACAAACGATCCTGTCCTATTGAAACAAACAGAGCGGTCCACCAACCCAACAAGCCGCTGCACGCTTGAACCTCGTTCTGATTTGGACGGTTATTGGCGATTTCAGAGCATTGTGTTTTTGGGGGAGCTTGGCAACCGCAATGGAGGGATAATGTGACTGGAGTGTAGTTTTCTGTTGCATCTGAGGAGCGTTTTGAAGATCAGAGGACTCACGACAAGTCATTTTAGCCTCCTGCGGGGGACCAGGCACCGACATGGACAGCTGTCTTGGTGTCTGTGGACCATATTTATTTACTGCTGATGTGGACATAGAGGAACTATCTACCTTCTCCACTTCAGCCGTGCGATGCGGATGGGGGCGTTCTTCCCCCTCCCTTTCATGTAAACATTTAGAATGATTCATGAGGTCATGCAACACTGCCAGGTGGAGGTACGATCCCTTTTGTGAAGAGACTATGTCCAATGTCTAATCTAACAATCCGATTGTTTTTCTCTAGCTGGTGAATATACACATACTGGTGTTGAACTATGACATTTTATCAGAAATTTGAAACAAGATTATATCACTTTACGTTTATCTTCAATTCCCGAACTGCATAGGTCTGTTGTTCAAAAGCCATCACATGTGCCGAAGTGTTATCCTCCAGAATCCTTAATCCAGGATCGTCATCAGATTAAGATTATGCCGACGGACCCCGTCTATGAAGAGGATGCAAAGAAGAGTGATGGAGTGCCCATCACTGAACCAGGGCGGAGCCAGAGTTTGGCCAGATTACCCCTCTCGGTTCATTTTAGATAGCCTACTCCCCGCCCTCTGTGCATCTCTTCCTCTTTCTGCCTCCATCAGTCTTCCTCCCAGGTAATTCAGTTCTCCAGACAATGTGCGACTGGAACCTGCTGCTGTGGTCCGTGTAGTTGGCTCTGTCTACCGGGCATACTCCCATCAAATATACCTCACCCTCCGAGAAAGAATCCGCATGCGGAGCCGTCATCGCGCGCACCGTGGTGAATTTGATTTTCTGTCGCAGAAAAGAGTGGTCTCTACGCTTGCCAGGATTTCGGAATATGGGGGTCCTTGTGAAATATAAATGAGCCCTCTTTTTTGTTTTTTCTTGTTTTTATGTCATAAATGTCAATAATGGGTGCAGTCTTTGAATCCGCATGACATTTTAAGTTTTACCTTTTGTTTTTTTTTCGTTCAAGCTTAGCAAAATGCGTCGTGTCTGAGGCAGAATCTAACGTTCCCACAAAATCATCACAGGACCGGCGTTTAAGAAACGCAACCAAGAGTTTTCCTGATATTTATCAAACATTGCATTTGGCTTTTACATTCCCCAGTTTCGGATTGATCGGATGCGTCGGCGTTGGATGCGGCTGTCGTGAACCCCATAGCTTTCAGCATGATTTGATATAAGGGGATTTTCAACAGGGTATCTGGACATCTCTTACCTTTTCAACGAGAAAAGCTACATTCAAGTCGAGAAGAAAACGCCATCAAGAAATAGACCGTACCTACCTGGACTAATTCTTGGTTCCTCGGGATTTAAAACTACCAGGTCAAACGCATATTGATTTCTGCGCTTTTCTGGGAAAATAGCCTTAAACAGCGGGAGACATGAAAGTTGTTTCAGCAGTGCTGTTTCTTGCCATATTTTGGAGTCAGGAGTGGGAGCCCGTGCTTTCTGATTCAATCATACACATCGGTAAGTTGCGCCTTCTCACTACATCAGTAAGATAAAAACGATACCATGCCTCTGGGCATAGATTTGCCTCTGCATAGATTTGGGTAGTTTATTAGCAAATCACCACCTCACGCCATTAACGAGGTGGACAATGTCAGTTCCCGTATCACGATATTAGTAGGCAACGTCATACATTAGGATATAACCCACATTAGTATTTCGTTATGCAATTTATCCCCCGCACACTTCTAAAAAAATGATTTCGTCTACCAAATCCTCTCATGCGCCATTGCGCATAATGACTAATGAAGTTGCCAGCCGAGTTTTGCACGTATGTTCTATTAGGGGACAGTTTCATTATTTGTAATATTTGTACATCCAATAACTTAAAGCTGGGAAATGGTATATTTTAAATGCATGCTTTATTGCCCAAAGCTAACATTAACTTATTGTTTAGCCTATGGGTCTGTGCGGGTTGCATTCTTAGAAACAGGTGGTTTGAGAATTGCGTGTTGTCTGCGCATTAGACCGGAATATGCGGATATGCTAGGTCTTGAATCATTGTCTCTACAGTTACATGTAATCGACATGCGATGCAGCTGGAATAGCATTTATAATTCAGGACCACGTCTAATACCACTGTGAGCAATGTTTAGCTGGCAGATGACCTTTTTTGTTCTTAGATGTACCACTAGCCAATAGCCTACTAGAACGCTTCGATGAGGTTGAAAACGCTTGTGCGTGTGTCCGTATGTAAACTAGTCTATAGGTTCATATTTGGACCGAAACATGGGTGGGTTAGTGAAAAGTCCACACACTAACCCATGCGTGTGTGTGAGAGAAGTCTGCGCACCAATTTAGAGTGTCAATAATGGATCCTTGCAGAACACGGTTTTAAAATGTTACAAGCTAGATAAAGCCGATAATGATATAGAGTCCAGTGCTTAAAGCTCGAGGCTTAGGATACCTCATAAAACCCACACGCAATCTCTTTGTATATTAGCTTGTAGTCTTGGCAACCAATAAAGTATATATTTTTTTATAGTTAATTACTCCAACTCTCCAATACTATAGGATAGCATATTGTAAGGTAATTTTATTTCAATGCATTTCTGATCTGCAACAACCCTGATAAATGGCCTGAAGTTAATTTATGGCATCCGAAACATTGTCCATGTGAAACAAGGTTGGCCTCGATGATTTATAGAAGCCTATTTGTTGCTATTTTGGCAAGATCAGGTACATCGTTTATGAACGGCATTTGGGCATGGTTAGACTAGGGAACAACTGCGAGTTTTCATCCTATTTACATGTCCCATTATATAACACAGTTTATTATTTTGGTCCTTTTCTTCACTCAATAAATCACCTTTGGTCGCGCTTCTGACTCATTGTTTTCTTGCCCACCCCCAATCGATAGTTCATTTCCCTTGCTAGACGTACCTCTTTTGAATCACTACATGAAAGGTTACTCCTATTTCCCTCTCTGGGTAAACTGGCAGACTATATAGTCCACTTATTTGGTGGGATATTTCCTTACATCGCACTGTCAAATGTGAAAAGTCTGAAAAAATAAAAATAATAGGGCTTAGCGTTTGAGGAACAACATTGTTGCATTGAAATGCTTATGCCTACATTGTCTACCAAAGCAAGTGGTCGATCGGGAGAATTATACATGTAAAGCATCACGTCTAGAATGTCAGAAGTAATCCCTTTCTAATCTATTTGCAGCTGTGTAACGTTATAAAAAGGAATTGGGGGAAACGCTATATTCAGACGAGAGATGGGCCTAGTTAGGCCTAGCCCACGCGTGATGTTTTCCGGTGACGCGGGAGTCTTAAGGAAGCATTTTCATTTCGCGCGCATTACTTGCTGAGGAGCCTTCTAATGATCTGCATGCTGAAGGGAGAGTCCGCGTGCCGTGCGCTGCATGGCAATGGCGCGCTGCTTTATGAGGCTATTCAGAAAGTCACTTTGTGATTTATGTGGCTGGAAAGCCCCAAAGTCCCTGGTATTATCCGAGCTGCCTGGCACCGTCCTCACACAGCACATCCACCCGCTCACCATGCACTGACGCACGACAGCACCACTCCAGGATACTTTGTTGCCCTTGTTGAAGATCAGAGATTGACGATTCCCAGTTTAAGTGGACGCCTTCTGTTTGTGTTTTGCACCTGGTCAAATGGAATCCAATGTGCCGAAATCGAAATGCTGGAGGATAGGCTTATTATTTCGCCCCTAGTGGTAGATCAGAGCCTTTAAATCTTTTCATACTATAATGTTGTATTAATATTCAACGCTTCCCAATAGGCATACTTGTGAGGGGGAAAAAATCTAATCTTTATTATTTATCTTTTAAATCATGTAATATTCACATTCCTTCGGATCTGACCCTAATAATAGATTACATCTTCCCCAGGGAGAATGTGTGGTTCAAGAGGCTATTTTATTCAGACGTTTTACCAAGAGAGAACTTGATGCATTGTTCTGTTTTTGTCTGTGCCATGGTAGCGAAATTGGAAACATGCAGGCTTTAAGATTCGGGTGTTCCTGTGTGTTTAGCTAACCTGTTTTTGCAGCTGTCAGTATCACTTCTTTTTTGAAGATGAGCTACACGTTTGTGTGAAATGCTTCCCATCTATCCGCCCATTGAGTTATGTAGCCTATCTATGAGCACTGACAGATCTGCTGCACCAGGGTTTTTTTCTTCAGGAGATTTAACACCTCAGATTTCCCCTGTGTTTGGACGTCTGACTGAGTCCTGGAAGTGACACAGACACACTGTGCAGAAGGCATATAGGATTAATCCAGTACTGTTCAGGAACACTGAAATCTGTCTCCTGGTTTGAGAGAGAGTTGGGAAGACAGAGGGAAAGAGACAGAGAGAGATTGGGGGCAGGGGAAAGAAAGAGAGGGGAAAAGAGAGGAAAAGGGAAGAGAAGAGAGGGGAAATAGCAAGAGGAAGAGAGTAGGAAATAATGGGTGAGAGAGGGAGAGAGAGAGGCAGAGAGATGGGGAAAGAAAGGGCGGGAGAGAGAGGAAATAGAGAGGGGGAAAGAGAGAGAGAGGGCAGGGGGAGAACAAACATCTACACCAGCATAAGGACACAGTGAGTGTTTTGACAGGTAGATGTGCAACGTAGCGTGGTGTTTTCTGTGGTTGGGTGCCTGTGAGTGGTTGCATGTAATGTATGATAAAGAACATGCCTTTAAATATGCATATATTTTTGGGTTTTGAGTGCAGTCGCTCCCTCCCTAAATTCATGGGGATTGAGTATACTGTAGATTACAATATTCTTTCTCAGAAGAAAAGTACTGCATGAAGCTGTTACGGGAGACAAGCTACAGTATTTAAATTCAATTTACTATATTAATACTCTCTCCTACCTTTTGGTTCAATCATTATTATTACAATTTGTGTTTTAGAGTGTTCAGCAGAATGACTGGACAGTACCTAATCCCTGTAAAGAGTTGGCAGGTGGGGGGGCCACCAGATGGACTGGGCCATTTCGGCTATTTTTGGAGAACAACAGAGGCCCTTATTTCAATAACATACTGATAATATGGTCTGTGTGTGTGTGTGCGCGTGCGCTCGTGCGAGAGAGCGAGTGCTGACTGTCGACTGCGGACTGACTGTCATGTTAAGGTTGTGTCTTAATCCCCACCTAGCTTCTCCACTAACCCCAGCAGGCCTCTGCCTTCAGTGTTCGTGTTGTGGTGTGTGCGCATTTGTGTGCGTGTGTGGCCGGGAAGCCGCGGGTCTGCTTGGACACGCCAATAGCCTGGCCTCCATTAGACGGCAGTTATGTGTGTTTCCAAGCGCTGAGAGTTGACAGTGAATTTACAGCACTATAAAGAAAGTCCTTATTATAGAGGCAAATTGCAACACTGGGGGGTCTGTGACGGAGGCCCCAGTTATAGGGGATGCTCTGCTAACCTACAGTAGGTTCAAAATGCCCTGTATTTCCAATTGACTAAATGGCTTCAAAGCGTCGCCTGCAGGTACTTGCGTGGGGCCCACAGTCAGCTACTGTGTACCGAGGTAATGTTTCCCCATTGGCCAGGTTGCGGGTTGCCAGACTCTGCTAACAAGTCATTTTCTTTCCCCGCGGGTCACTGGATTTCTGTAGCTGCACCCAACTGGAACCGTCACCCGGAAACGTTGATCGGTCAACCAGTCCGGAAACAACGCGACAAATGTGAACAATTACGACCCCGCCGCTCACTGAACGTGTCACCGACAGTGCACATATTAACCCACAACAAGAACCCATTAGAGGTTTTTAACCATGAGCCTACCTTCCTGGTTTGATATAGATTAAATCCATTTGCAAGGGTTTCAATATTGTGCTGCATAGTAGTAGACAACCTACTTTCCTCTTTGTTCTAACAATACTCCGGAGTCAAAGGATGTAGATAGATGAGAGAGAGAATGGAGAAGAACATATGAGAAGAGAAGCAGAGAGCCAAGATGCCATGCCATGCCCCGAGGTCTGTGCCGTAGGAGGGATACAAGACACATCCAGCAGGGTAGGAAGATTATATCATGGTTAGGTAAAGGTTTGGGGGTCAGCTGACATGGAAAAAATAAAATCTACTCTTGGTGTCAATTTGACTGATTTCTGTCTAGGCCCGAGCCTTTCTATCACATGAACGGTGATCCTGTGAGGCTTGGTTGCAATATCAGTGTCATGGGTTCGATTCCTGCTGGGGCCACCTACAAGACAATGTTGCACTCCTGTACGTTGCTTTCTATAAGAGCATTTGGTGAATGTCCTAAATGGCATCGAATATAATTGAGTTAGTATATTGGGGGTTAGCTGTGCCCTTTTCCCATTATCCAGAAGGTACATGAAAAGCTTTTTCAGCTGCATTGTCTTTTCAAAGCGCTCATTTTCAGAACCAGAGTAATTTCCTGTGTGTTTAGTAAAACAAGGTCCCAGTTGGCTGCGACAGTAGTGAGCACACCTATCAACTTGTTCCTCAATGGAAAATGGAAAGCATCGTTCGTCGTTTGTCTGAGATTTATTCTCTACTCGACTGACAGGATAAACGGTGAGAAGAAAGTCAGGCTTCGAGGCTTCACCTGGGCTGTCTGACTCCTCCCTTAGGTCTGTTAAGCAGTGAAATATCAATACAATGCCCATTATATGAATGGAAATATGCCTAGAATAAACAGAAATACCCCCATAAAGAATTCCTTAATAGGTAATAGATGTTTGTTTTTTAAATTGGAAGCCGGAAAAATATTTCATTATTTCCCTTAAAAGTATTAACTACAATTTACTTAATAATGCATGTTTGCAGACCCTGTTCAATTGAAGTCCAAAATGTTAACAGATACTATACGTGGTTGCGGGCCAGAACACTGCTGTTTTTATTCACCATGACTCCACATGGGTACAGTTTACCTCAACAGCATTCATCCTTAACTTTCTTACACAAAGCACCGAACAACCAGGCTCGCAGACCGACCCGGGCAGCGACTGTTATTAAAAAGCATTAAATAACTTGTCAAAATGTAGTCGGACCTGCTGCATGAATCAGGAATGCACACAGCTCAGGCAACGTATATGCATTTTAATGGGCATTAGAGGGGAACAGCTGTCACACGAACACCCCATTAAAATGTCCAGTCTCCTCCAAAAAAAAAACACTGTTCTTAAAATGTGACCTCTCCACGTCAAAGACATATCACCACAAATCCCAATCCCAATTAGAATGAGGTTTAGGTATGCAGCAATTTGTTTGGGTAGGGGGATAATGGGCTTTATTGGTTTTAATAGGATAATATTGGATGTATTTCTTATTCTGTCTTCTAAATCTATGAGTTGTTTGCAAGTTGTCCTACCGACTTTTCAGACGGTAGGAGATTTATATTGTTGCCTTACGTTAATTTCTTTTGGCCATTATTTCATTGATACGTTTGTTTATTTGTATCACCTGTTATTAGGACAGTGTCTGTGTCATTCTACCGGTGCTGTATTTAGCAGCCCTGACTAGCAAGAGTGAAACAAACATGCTCCTTCTTTTATTTATCTGAGATGAAAACCAATTTAAACCACATAATAATGATGAAACAGTCGAACAAGAAGGAAATGAAATCTATCCAGTCAAGAGAGAAATGCCTGGCTTTACTGAGCACCGCATTACTCCTGTCCCGGTAACAGCTGAAGCTGGACAGAGAGCACTAGAGCTGAGACTCCTTCGGGTCATCATTACCCTCTCGACTTCAGTGAGCCCTCTGGACACAGACTTTCATTTATTGTTTTTCTCTTCCCTTTTCTCCAGATCCTCTCACTGGTCTCCCCTCTTGACCTCAACTTCACTCACAAACAATAGGTGGAGTGACTCATATTTCTGCTTCTGGCTTCCCTGTTTCAACTGTTTTTTTTGGTGTGACTTTCTCTTAGATCAAAAAGATTTTAGACCCCCCCCAATGGCTGAAATATTTAACCCTCCCTTCTCCCTTCCTTGCTTTCTCATTCTAATCTTCTTCATCATCAACAGTATACTCACTTCATTTGTATTTTTTTGGACTGCAATTTGTTAGAATTTCATGGACTGTCACCCCATGCATCTACTGTATATTTATGGATCTTTATGTGTATTTACAGATTTGAGTGGGGTTAAATTTCCCCATTCCTGAGCTTTGTAGAAAACCAACTGGCCAGGCTGATATTAGGCTCAAAAACGTATTCAGGATTGTATTTACTTTTTCTTATCGTACATACTTGTCATCCTTGATTCCAAGCAATTGATGTGAGGAAGTTGATAATCTCTCTCCACAGAACGTCCTTGATCAAAGCACTATGTTCTGAAGAAATGAGTAGATGTCTATCAGGGATAATGACAGAATCAAATTCACAGTAATATTTGACCGGAATGTATGTGTTTATTTGTCGTATTAAATGAAATGAATTATAATGTAGTAATCCTTATACCAATGCCTTATTCAATTATTGCATGTCCTAAGTATAAGTCTTGTAAATCTTAAAAAGTTAAGCTCTAAATCCTCTTTGGAAGAAGCCTATTCTAATCATGTGGATATTGTTGTTTTTGCCCCAGTAATTCCTCTGATTTCACGTGACCCTGAAAAAGTACATGGCTCTGTGTTCCCTGGAAAGGTTGACCACTGATTCACGTCGGCCCTCACGCTCGTCACTCAGATCCCCACTGTGTCAGAAACAAGTGGAACCACACACCGGTGACATTCGTAGGTGTAGTAAGGTGGACATAGTGAGGTGGATTTACAGTAACTCTAAGACTAACCAGCAGAGTGCTGTCTTCCACAGAAGGACAGGTCCAGTATACTAAATGTATTCACGGCAGCGCTTACAAACAAAGGGTTGTAAATGCTGTACAACAGGATCGCTGCGTCATCGCGGCCGGGAGTTCAAATCCGGGTAGCATTCTATGAGCAACGCCAGGGGGCCTCGCATATGGCGCAGCAATGTGAGCAGAGGGGATAACAATAATAAAGATAACAGTTTTAAAGACATTGTAAAAACCTGGTAAAAACCTAGTTTCTGTAGGGTTCAGAAGGGAAAAAAAGAAGTCTGATTTTTTTCACAGGGATACATTTGCCCACGGTGGGTTTCTAGGGATACCGCTATCTTGCCCTAATTTAGAGTTAAACCAAATGAGACATTTGCATGTGTAAATGTGTGTGTGTGTGTGTGTCTATATACACGTTTGTCTAGTCAAGTTCTACTATACTTGGAAGAACCAAAAACCTTAACCTTAAAAATCTGAAATTCCATAAATGTGTGCATGTGCGCGTATCTAGCTCGATGAATGCACCTCGTGTAGGTTTTTTGGAGGTGAAACGCCCAGTTCCCTGGTCAAGGAGAAGCGCTTCCTGAGGCGTGTCTGATAACAGGCCCTGGTTGGTTCCCTGGAGGAAGCACTGTGACGTACGCGTCTGCGCGCCCCACGAATCAAGATCCGGCGCCTGGCCCGGGTGAGCTAGAGCACAGATCTCTCCTGGAGCTCCTGTCACAGCAGGTGTGTAATCTCACAGGATGTGGGGTAAAAATAGGACAGGGCAATGTTGCAGAAGTTGGGATTCATCCTGCCAGCAGGAATCCTCCCTGGCCAATAGAAGTTGTTTACTGTGGGGCAGTCGCGTCGTGTCATTCTCACCGTCACGGTGGTGTGGTGGGGATAACTAGCTGTAGAGTACACCTGGGGGAATGAGGACACTGCTTATATTTGCTAGTAAATTTTTCCCATGTGTCATACCTTTTTACGTACATTCGCTCAGACGCGCAGTGTCTCATTTCGAATGTGGAGTCTTTCCTTCGGAGAGCGAGTTAAACGGCCTGCTCTTGAATCATTCAGATCCGCGCCCCCCTTCACGGCACCACCACATCACCCAACACCAGGAGCTGCTGGCCCCAGCTCCTCACCGGTTTAACTCACCGTGATTTATTTGGCCTGGCACTCGGTGAAACCGTGTACCCTGTTTTAGGCGTTAACACTGGTCACCCAAACGTTAGGCCTCCTACATCTGCTCGGAAACCAAGCTGCTCCCCGGAGACTCCAAAGTTAGCGCTGTCTTCTCCCTCAGCCATCCACCCCGGCGACCGACACTTCATCATATGCAGCGCTCGCCGTGAAATACCTCATCTTTTTCCGTTTTTGCACACGTATACACCACCGGGTTGGCCCACGGTAAATTCCTAGCCGTGAACCGCTGTCCCCTCTCATCATGCCGGGCTGTCGGGGTTTTGACGAAAGGGAACAGGTGAAGGGAGTGCCTTAGGCCTTCTGGCACCCTCTTAACCCTTCTCACTCGGTGCCGATGGGGTCAGGCTCGAGGGTGGCGCTGGCGGCCTTCCACCTCCTTCCAACCAGAGACCGATCACACCTATGGTTTTGTTGTGGGCCCGCGTGATCATAAATCGATGCAACAGTGCGAGGTCCTTTGAGTGAAAGGTTTCTCGGCGAGAGCTGAAAGACCTAAATGCTCTTTGAAAGGTTTTATCACCAAATGTTCCACCTGGGGTCACGATGCATCTACGTTTCAGGTCATGTTTTCAACCAGCTCGGTGACTCACACCCTTGCCAATTCATGAACTAACACATTTGACTTTTTTTCATAGAAGCACTGATGTTATGAAGAGAAAGGTACTTATAGTTGTGAAAAAATAAGTAAACCTCTTGTTTTTTTTTATATTTGGACACAGGGGTATCTCAGCTTAAACCCAACCATTCACTGATAAAGGGAACTCAATTTAACAAATCACACAAAATAAAACTAGGCTTAGAAGTTAACATAAACAGAAAAGCAATTTCCTTATACCATCACATGAAATGGCTAAACTTAGATTCAGGTGCAACAGAACAGGTGCCAATGGTCAGAAAATCATTTGAAAGTAAATTGGGAGGGTCTAGCCTTCCATAAAAATTTGAAACTTGGTCTGGTTTGGTCTTACCGTATGGTTGTGTGGTAACGCCAACTCAATCCTATCGAAATGCTGTGGGAGAACTTGAAGTGGGCCATGATTTTGAATACCAGACAACCCTCAAACATGACACAGTTGAAGCAGTACAGCAAAGAAAAGTGGGCTAAATATTCATGCAGTTACAAGAAACGCCTACATGACGTCATTTCATCCCAACGGGGCAAATCCAACTGTTGAAGCTAGAATGTACTTCCTGTTTCTGCACTATGACACTGCGTTTCTGTAGATTTCAGGTGAATAAATGATTGCACAGTATAAAGCTTCAGTGTCATTTCTTAAATTAGGTTATCGATATCTAGCGTTGAAGTTAGCGTTACATCCCTATGTCCAAATATGTAAACAGAAAAACAGCTTTCCTGGTTGTGTACTTACTCTTATACATCACTGTACCACAGCAGCACTACACATTTATCCTACCTAGCTATCTTAAGACGAATGCACTAATTTTCTGATGTACATTTCTGACATGTTAACTGACAAATCAACCATAATGCCAAATTATGTATTAATAATTCAAATTTGTGTTCCTTTGACCTGTGTCTGAGTTTGCCAGTGGGGTCAAAATCTGGTCGGAATCAGTGATACAGGTCAGGTGTTGGGAGGTGGTCATTATGTCCAACTCTAGATTGTCCAACATCAAGCCAAAGTAACGTTTTGATACTGATTCTCTATGTCTTTCCCTATGTCTTACTGATTCTCTACCACTTTCCATATGGTGCAGCCAACTGTCACCGGGAGTCTTCCATAAGGGTGGTGCAAATTATCCCGCAAACGTCCGGGTTGATGGTTGTTTGCCGGAGGAGTGCTCTCTTTTGGATTGACTGATATCCTAGTTAAGTGTGCAGATTGACTGAAAGCAGAATTTGTTGGCAGGATGTGTTTTAGAGGACCCGTGTCTCAATCTTCGGCTTTCTCGAAAAGCACTGGGGGTTGCTGAGATGTGGCAAGGCTTAGGTAGGAATCGGATAGAACCGAATTGGAAGAAAAAAAGTGGATCATTTGTAAGACAAAATAAAGTGCTGTAGGAAAGTATAGTCAACCGCATTGAAACAGAAGCAATTTTTTTTCCATCCCATTTGCTGAGGTGAGTGCCATGTTGTGTGAGCACGTGTCCTGGAGTTTTTGGATGAAGTGCACATTATGCACATTATGTCACGAAAGAAGAAATATCGCCTGTAAGGGGGTCAGGTTCAGAGGTTTATTTTAAAACTCGAGAGGTTTTCTCATGGCAAAGCTAGTTAGGGAACTACGGGGAGAGACGCCTGAGTTGGAAGGGGGAATGTTTTGTCATGTGTTTGATGTGCTCGTACTGCCCCTGTCAGGAAACACACCATGGAGTTCAGCACCGTGCCGTGAGCAGCCACACAGCTTATTTGGCCCGTTTCTCCAATCTGAGCCAAGCCGCATACATTCATGCAATCTGACGGGGAAATTGCCTGTCTCGCTATTAGATATCGCTCTTCGCACAAAGCCGGCATTGGCGCCGTCTCCTTGAAAGGAATAGAGGGGAAAAAAAGCTACTGTTCCAGTGTGTTTTACCGTAATGACCATAAATACTCAAAAGTATATGCTGTGTTTGTTTGACCTGTTTGTTATGTTTTGAATGGCCAGGGGCTACATGTCAGTGCTTTCCTCCCATCACTCTGGAAGTGGCTTTGGGTGGCTGAAGGGGAGGAGCCAGTACAGCTGCAACGCTGCTTATGGCTGTTTGGTGTGATGTCATGAAAACAGTCTGGTGAGAGAGACAGAGATGATCATGGGAAAAAAATATAAATAACCTGATCACCAATGAGATGCCACTTAAGGCATTTCACAGAGCTGTTCGGTAAACATGGAACATCTGAGAGACTGCTTGAAATAACATCGCAGGCTTTAGGAATGAAAACCCCTTTTCACAGGGTTTCAGCTGGTTGACGGCCCCACCAACCTCATTGGTATGTGCGAACACGAGGGCGTTCGCGCACGCGTGTGTGTGCGTGTAAACGACGAGGGATCACAAGGAAGCAACAACAGCTGTGGTCACCGTTCCCGCCGGTCATTGTTGCCCTTTCCAAACCACTGGCATTTCCCTGCTCAAATCAGTTCCCGGCATCACCTGCTCACTCCCATCTGTGTAGCTCCGGTTCATCGTTCGGGGCTCCGTCCCCCGGCCTAAACACCGCATGCCACTGTGAGTCGGCCACAAGCTGAACCGGCCGCGTTCAACCACTGACCCGCCGGTGTGCGGCAACGCTGTGTCACTGGTTCGAATGAACAACAATTACAATGATGTGGTTTTTTTTGCCGCTTATTTATTCTTAGCTCATGTGCTATGCATCAAAAGTCTCTTCTAGATGTGGCTCTTTCCGATGCTCGTATCTAGCCGATTCAGGGGGACCACTGCGGCGTGGCTCATTTTGGATGATCGCGCAGCAGACCAACAACCCACTGAGCTGTTCGCTAGTTTTGCATAATTCCCCCGTCCCTTGCCACGCACCACTCCTTCACATAAATGGACCACCCTCCCTCCCTCTCTCTACCCATCCGCTGTCTCTTTCCCTCTCTTCTCTCCTCCACCCTTTTTCGTCTCGTCTCTCTCCTTCCACTGCATTACTTCTTCAGTTCTTCTTTCTCTCCGTGGCCCTCAGATAATTGGGGCCTGGACACATTCCAGGGAGATTCTGCTTAACATCACTTGCTACGTGGAGACGTGGGATTTCAATCCTCTTCAATATTGAATCGCTACGGCTGCGCGAGACGATTAAACATTTATACGAGAAAATGTTTGTAATATTGGGAAGTTTATACGTGTCGGAACTGAAAAAAAAGAATCCATAATTGTGTCAGGAACTGCTCCAGTTGGATTTCAGCGCTCAGCCTTTGCCTTATGGCTTTATTTAACTCAGGGATAGCAGTGTGTACTGCTTTTATGCTACCCTCCCTTTAACCTTGGGTGTCGAGCGGTCATTGATACGGTTTTAACCCTCATAAATATGCTATGTGTCTGAGAGTGGAAAAATAAAGCTGAACATCAGTGTACACAGAGGGACTGTGCTCCTTTGAACTGTTCCTCAATAAAGTAATAAGGTGCAGAACAACTTATACATAGCCCAGACTTTTTCAATGCCACCACCTCAAACTGTGTGTGGGGAAGGTGGGGTTGGAGGGGGAGCTGGGCTGTGGAACACAGTTCATGCCTATGGTGTTATCTGTGCTACACTTCTTAGTTAAAATAACTAAGAAGTTATTTCTTCTTAGTTATTGTCACATAAATGGACAGGATCTGACCGCAAAAAAAACCCCATCAGCCTCCGGGTAGGTTGCCTCAGACAACAAAGAGCCCCAGTAAACAAAGATCCCCAGTAAACAAAGAGCCCCAGTAAACAAAGACCCTTAGTCAATAAAGAGCCTCAGTGAACATAGAGCATCAGTAAACAAAAAGCCTCAGTAAACCAATAGCCTCAGTAAACAAATTGCCTTGGTCAACAGAGTTTCAGTCAATAAAGAGCCTCAGTAAACAAACAGCATCAGTCAATAAAGAGCCTGAGTCAAAAAAGAGCCTCAGTAAACAAATAGCCTTAATAAACAGCCTTAATAAACATGCAGCCTCAGGCAATAAAGAGCCTCTGTAAACATAGAACCTTAGTCCATAAAGAGCCTGAAAAGCCAAAGCCTTAGTCAGTAAAAAGCCACAGTCAATATACAGCCTCAGTTAACATAGAGCCTCAGTCATTAGAGAGCCTCAGTAAACATAGAGCCTCAGTAAACATAGAGCCTCAGTAAACATAGAGCCTCAGTCAATATAGAGCCTCAGTCAATATAGAGCCTCAGTAAACATAGAGCCTCAGTCAATATAGAGCCTCAGTAAACATAGAGCCTCAGTCAATATAGAGCCACAGTCAATATAGAGCCTCACTAAACAAAGAGCCTCAGTCAACAATTAGCCTCAGGTTTCACACATCCTCTAGCGGGTTGACCCTGTTGGCAAGTTGTTGTCTAATGTTGCCCAACATCCTGCCCCGTGACCCTTCTCCTGGTGCCTACCGACCCCTCACCTTTTGGCTTCAGTGGCAAACAACCATGTGCTGTGTTTCAGGAAACATGGAATGCCCTAAGGATAATTATCTTTGGTGTGATGTTGTGTCGAAGGCTTGATTACCATAACAAACATGCTACTATGAAGAACCTTGACACACTGTCATCGTTCATAGATTTAGGGCGCTTAACACAGCTTGATTTGTCTGTGTAAAATCAAATCAAATTGTATTCATCACATGCTTCATTAATAAAAGATGCACTCTGGGATTTTCGGCCTTTGAAAAAGGCATTTTTACCCTGTACAGGACCTGATTTTTCAAGCTCTGCACTGAAGGAAGACATTTGTGTCAGGGAGGATCCCCCCTGAGTTGAATGACGTGAAAAACAAGTGAGTTGTCATTTGCCGAGAGAGCCATCAGTTAACCGGCCAAGACCGCCACGTGTGTGTGCGCTCATGTGGTGGAGTGTCGGCTGCTTTTTCCGTGCCGATGCCGCTGTGTGTGATACGCTCCTCATAATCTGGTGGGAATCAGAATCACAGCTGATAAAACTGCACTAAGAACAATCCAGAGGAAATACTCCTAACAAATCCCTCATCAGCACTGGCTGGCCAGGCACTGCCATAAATATTTAAGCCCCCCCCCCCCGTCAAGTGTTCACTGTGGACTAGACTGCCTGCTTTATCTTTGGCAGGAGCTGATGTCACATCCTCTTGGCCACGGTGCCCACGATATCCACGAGGAGGTTTGTCATACACACTTCTGTTCCCTCGTCTGTCTCCATTTTAAAGGGCGGCGATGAGGCTGCCTGTCAGTGAGCTGATGCTACCGCAGAAGTGATCAATTGAACACGACCGTTTGAAGAAACCCAGGAGGGGAGGCTGGCTGTCTTGAAGGACCAGTGATGGAGTCTCCATAGAAGATTGTTTACTTTGGCTGTCACATTGTCTCACAACGCATTACGCACTTTCCAGCAGTCAAAGTGTTTCCCAGTTGCATTGGTTGAAAATGCAGTCACTCGATCTCTTTGCTGTCAGGCAAAATGAAGATAGTTGGCAGCTTCTCCATCAGTAAGTGTTGTTTATCCCCCATTCACACCAAATGAGAGAGACAAATGTGTTGTAGATGAAAGCATAGCAAGTGCCAGTGATGGATAAATGACAGTGCATTTTGACTAACTGTCTCAATCATCTGCTCTTCTTCGCTTCCAGAGTTTAGTTGATGTTAACAACAGATAGGACTTTCTGTCCCGTAAAAAAATTAACCACAAATATGTGTCAAAAAACAAACAAAACAAAACTAAATGTTTTTAGGGAGTTGTTGCAGCGTGACTTAACAGGGCATCCATATTCGAACAGTCATCTTGTAACGACTCAGCCAATGGCAACGAAGAGACTTTACCACTGCTCCATGCTGGGTAACCGAATAATATATTTTCAAACAATTGTGGGTTACAAATACATTCTCACACATTCAAACAAAAAAATGTCAAAATACATAAATAATGTAATTTTAACAGTTTTGGATATATTTCCCATTTTTCCAAAAATACAGCCCAAAACTATATTTATAATGTGTTTGTTTTCCAGTTTGGGCTGTATCAGAGATCTATGAAAGGCGTACCTATCAAGGCTGTGTTATGCTGGGAGATTTTACCTCTCCAATCTACTGAAATTAACACTGCATTTTCCTTTTACATGTCCGTAAATTACTAATTGAAAGGGAAATAAAATAATTCCCATAGAAGCTCAAAAGTGTTCTCAGTTTGTTTATTCCATACACACCAGGTCACTATTTAACTAGATTGGGACCTCTCTGAAAGTTCACTGCCAATGTTTATTTCGGATGTATACATTCAGTTGTAAGTGCAGCAGTGAATCTGCCGTTTTTCCTGTGGGTGTCTGAATGCTAGGGAGCTCCCCCGATCGAGGCAGCACAGCTCTGTCCTTCAGTCTCCAGTCATTAAAAAGGATTGATCTCCCACAGAATGACACTCAACCTGAGTCATACAGGGGAGCTGCACCTGGCTGCTGAATACCAATGTTCACCCCGGCCAGAGAATGAGAGGAGACACAGAGCAGGTGTGGGAAGTGATATGTGTAGGCTGTGCTGGATGGTGCATTGGTGAGACAGCGGTGACACAGTGGTAAGACAGCAGTGATTCCAAGGTGAGACTGTGGTGAGCCAGTGGTGAGACAGCGGTGAGCCAGTGGTGAAAAAGCGGTGAGAAAGCAGCGATTCTGCGGTGAGATAGCAGTGAGCCAGTGGTGAGACAGCGGTGAGACAGCGGTGAGACAGTGGTGAGACAGTGTTGAGCCAGTGGTTAGACAGTGGTGAGACAGCGGTGAGACAGTGGTGAGACAGCGTTGAGCCAGTGGTTAGACAGTGGTGAGACAGTGGTGAGACAGCGGTGAGACAGTGGTGAGACAGTGGTTAGACAGCGTTGAGCCAGTGGTGAGACAGCGGTGAGACAGTGGTGAGACAGCATTGAGCCAGTGGTTAGACAGTGGTGAGACAGCGGTGACACAGTGGTGATACAGCAGTGACATAATGGTGAGACAGTGGTCAAAGACATCTGTAAAAGTTTGTTATGGTACCTCAGTAGACCCCCCCCCACCTGGTTCACATTCCCCCGCCTTCACTTTTTGTTCCAGAACCTCATGATTTTCAAATTAAGCACTGCCTCCTGGTCCTAACACATACTTTACAAATCACCCGACATAAAGTTAATTTCCGGTGATTTGGAGATTCTTTTTTGCCAGACCACGTAAGCGGAGCCGGCCAAGAAGTGTGAATGTCTCTTACTGAGTGAGTGAGTGAGTGAGTGAGTGAGTGAGTGAGTGAGTGAGTGACTGACTGACTGACTGACTCCCCCTTGTTAAATAGCGTAGTGGTTGGCGATGCGGACTGCTGAAGAAGAGGTCCTGCGTTTGAATCTCCTCACAGTCAAAACAACTTATGCATTAGGATTTATTCCGGATACACAAAAAAGTTGCTGTAGGTTGTAGCCAGCAAAGTTTGGAGCTGTGTAAAAGTAAGCCTGAAATAAAACTGTTTATGGTTATATTGTGACTATTTCTGGTGGATTTTTTTAAGTATGCATCCGTGCATGCTTTTTGGGTCAGGATAGTCAAAACCTTTCCTAGCTACAACCTTCAGTAGCTATGTTATAGTAAGCCTAAAATAAAACTGTTTACTGTTATATTGTGACTATTTCTGGTGGATTTTCGAAATACGCATCTGTGCATGCTTTTTGGGATAATATAGGCTAGATCACAACCCCTTGGGCAGTAAAAGAGTAGGAGTATCCACAATCCTTTCGTCTTTTCAGTTGACAAAAAAGTCATTTATCTTCACCTAGATTCATATTTATTGTATCAATGTCATTCACAAATGAAAGAAAAACAAACGTTGTACCATGAAATGAAATAGCTTTGACAGTGTAAAGTTCATCTTCAGTCTCACTAGCAATTGCTCAAATCTTATGACTATTCCTAGTAGTTAGTAGATACTAGTAAGCCTTATTACTGGGTAATAAGCTGTTGAAATGGCCAGTGGCAAAAGCCATACTGTTCATAGATGCTGTTTGTGGTGGAGGTAAACTTAATAAGAAACGTTAGTCAGTTTAACACAATGCTTAATGGTGTCTAGTGAAATATTCAAACTTGGCGTGACGTTACTGTGTTACAAAATGTTTTATGCTATACCGAATGCTATACCGACACTTGGCAAGTGTATATCTCCGTGGCATAGTTGTTAAAGACAGCCTCTCACATGGGAGACATGGGTTTGAATCCAGGGGGAAAAAGAACATTCACCACTTGTAATTGTGGGCTTGCTGAACTAGGCTTGTCTGCTTCCTTTTCTGGGTTTTTAAACACGCTCACACTTCACATCCCACTGCTGGCTGTCCTCTGAAGATAAGGTGGTGGGTTCTGATTCTGCTCTGGATGAGAGACCAGATGCAGCTGGAAGTGGTTTCAGAGGGCCAGTGGTGGACGATAAATGGGTGTCCTGTTTCTCTGGGGTCACTAATGATCCCATGACACTGATGGTAAGCCTAGGCGTTTTTACCCTGTGTGAAGGCCAAAATTACAATCTGGCTTTTGAACCAACACGGCTACCTAATCATCCCCAGCTTCCAATCGACTCATTCCGCCCTTTTCTTCCACCTGTAACTGTTTCCCAAGCTGTTACTGTCAATGAGAGTGTGTTCTAAGTCAAATGAATTGGTAAAATAAGGATAACAAATAAATGGATTTTAACCTGCAGTGGCTACAGTTAGTGGAAACCTATAATAACCTTTTTAAGAAAAGTGAACTATGGATTACAGTCCATTACCCATTGACTTCTGTCATGGCGAGCAACCGTTTTGCATCAAGGAAAAAGAAAGTGAAATTCTCCTTTATCACTGCTTGTTTGTGTTGGCTGAGTCGGCGTGTTATAAGGAAGAGTGTAGGCAGAAGGCGATGGGTTAGAGCTATAGGCAATGTTACTCGTATTATTTTTTTCAACCCTAAGCTCCTTCAGGTTAGAGTGGCAGTGCTGTTTGTTTTCGTTTTCTTTTTTTTAACACACAGAGGATACTGCTTCCCTCTCTCCCTTTGTTATGTCAGTGTGGTCGGTTTCAGGGTCTGGAATTCATATTTGCAGTGCTCGATTGTCATTCAGCACCTTCCATTGGCGCCAGGCATCTGTTATGAGAAAGATTTTGCCTTACATTTAGCTCGATATTAATAAAATCTCAAAGCTCTTTGCATATTATTGTGTTTCCCTGATAGACCTTCTCTTAACGGCTGAATACATGGCCTATATCGATAAACAGACTGGGGACCATTCCACTGTGGTACTGCGGGAGCAATCTCAGGACATTCTGTTGGTGTTTGCCACCTGCCTGTTTGATTTTGCGGTGACACCAGTGGATTATGGAATCATTAAAATCTTTATAGATTTTTCGGCAGTATTGTGCTTAATGGCGTTTACGTCCGCTCATTTCCAAATGTAATTATCCATTTACATAAGAGGTGTAGAATACTGCAATCAACTACCTCGTGTTGTAAACCTAATAACATGAATGTTTGACTTTATGACAGCGGGGCCCTTATTGCTTTGTTACTGTGGCACTTTAATTTGTAAGGCGTAGCTCCTAATCACCAGCCTACAGTTCACTCTAATTGCCCTGCTAGCACGATTATGGGGATATTTAGCGCTCCTAGGCTGTGCTGGGGCATGAGCGAACCGGAGCAGAAGATCTGACAAGCTTCAGTCAGTATCCACCAGCCATGAGTCAATACATTAAGAGCGGCAAGCGTAGTAAAAAACCACGTGCGCGACTGCTGTTAAGTTTTAATGTATACTTTAAGGAGATGGCTAGGTCACAGGAAGTCTTATTAAATATCTTGAGTCTTAACAATGGGCACGATGAACTTACAGTCTATTTGCCGTGGTTGATAAGCCTCTGTTCGGCTTAGAGCACATTAATAGTAATGGATTATTCATGTTGGTGCCTCTTGAAAGGTTTATCACTCCACTTGTACTGAGATATATGTCCTCACTCTTTACACCGGCCCTATGGATGTGGACCCATGAGTCCAGTCCCTCTGTGAAAAGGCTGGCATTGTTCTTCCCTCCAACGCACCATCGCAGGAATCAACTGCGTAAGTCACTGTTTTGGAAAACACGATTACATTTAGTGTGAACATATCGTCAGTGCTGTTACTTTCAGTGCAAACACATCCCAGTGCTGTTCGTCCAATAGACCAATTACAGTCAGCGCCAACATATGAGAAGTGCGGTTCGCCTGCTATCGTAAAAAATGTCCGCTAGGGGCAGTTATGAATGTATTCATAGTGAAATAGAGTGGCTGTTTGCTAGGGTGTTGTGGTCGGGGAGGGTGAGAGGGCGTCTCCTCTTTTGCATCGATTATGTTAAGAACCAACGTAATAGCGAAACGTTTAGGAGCAACGTAATAGTGAGTCCTTTGGGACCAACAGAACTGGGGATTATGTTGATAGCGAACCCTAATTGCACCGATTTATGTTCACACTGAACGTAACCGCGGTTCACAAAATAGTTCCGTGCGAACGTAATTCCTTAGAGGTGCGGTGGCTTCCCTCATGAATTTCAGCCGCCCGTACAAGTGCAGCATTTGCAATTTGAGGACTTGGGTCGGGAGGAGTGTAGCCCACTGGGAGGAGCGTTACCCCCTGGGAGGAGCGTTGCCCACTGGGAGGAGCGTTGCCCACTGGGAGTAGCGTTGCCCACTGGGAGTAGCGTTACCCCCTGGGAGTAGCGTTACCCCCTGGGAGGAGCGTTGCCCACTGGGAGGAGCGTGGCCCACTGGGAGTAGCGTTGCCCACTGGGAGGAGCGTTGCCCACTGAAAGCATGTCTGGAGAATTGTTCCTGACTTTCATGCAGTCGATTTCCTGAGGAATGGCTGACTCACACAGTGCAGACACCGAGGGTACGGAGGGGGTGTTCAGAGTTGCTAGAACACCGAGGGTACGGAGGGGGTG
>JACXGI010001980.1:16563-48984 GCA_016801175.1 Esox masquinongy | reverse complement strand
AGTATGGTGAAGACTGGCGCCCTTATGGAAAACATATAAAGAAGATTGAGTGCCCGGTACTAAATCACATAAAGCAATCTCTCAAGAGCAGATGAATGTGAGAGGATGGCCTGGACTTCTTCACAAGATAGAGACTGAATGAGAAAAACAACAGCGCTGCACTCCTCAAGCCAAGACCGAAGTTTATGGAGTTTTATGGAATTTTATGGAATTTAAGAAACCTCTAAAAAATTGCCCTTGACCTTGCATGTGCTCCTCTCATCCTACCGTATTAGCTGTGCAGGTGACGCCATTAAAGACGGGACAGATCATTTGACATCATATCCAGTGCCTGTTTTGTCCGTGGCTTTGCCAGGCAGTGCAAGTGAGGTCAGAGAGGTTAGTCGGTTTCCCCTCTTGTAAACAGTCATAGACAGTAGGTGAACAACAGAGAGGGAAGCATCCATTTCTTTCTTCCCCGTTCTGTTAGTTTAACACCGACATGAACAACACACAGGGCAAAACATTGACGTCAGGCCCCACAAGCACGCCCATGTAAATATAGTTGAGTCTGATTTAGCTGGGGTTTCATCTCATTTGTCTTCTGCTGACGCCAAAGAAAAGGCTGCTACTGATTTCCTTGTTTTCATTTCCATCTTATTTGTATCACGGAGGCCCTTTCAAGTTTTTTTCCCCCTGCATTTTTCCTCTGGTATACAACTATGGCCTGGTTTGCTTGGTTTGTCATGAACAACACTGTCTATAGATAGTAGTCTACTTGTTATGAGAGCCAAACGTGTTCATCTGGGGTGTATTTATTGCACCAAACAAAACGGGAATGGACCCAACTTTAAAACCAGAAAAGGAACCAGGCAAGCCTAGTTCTGCCAGCCCGCGGTTAGAAGGGACAAATGTTGTTTTCCCTGGCCGGATTTGATTCGCGGTTTCCTATGTGTCTTTAACTTCTACGCCATTTAAACAGCGGGTGCCGTTGCACGTGATACGTTTGTAGAGAGTTGGTGTCAATCGAGGGGGTGTATGAAATGTACACCTGGCTTACAGCGTCGAAGGAACATTGCAAATTGTATGGCTGGGAATGCCAGTTATTTCTAGCTAACCGATATGGTGTTTGGTTTGAAGCCACGCTGGGTTTGCAAACCTGAATTGCCTAACCAAGGCAGCAACCAGACACCAAAGCACAGCAGGACACTTGTGTGTTCAAGGTTTCATTGGTAATGACATTGACACACGGAAGACTGTAGATTCCCATTGAAGGGTCTTTATTCTGGTGAACAGTTAGTCGAAACTCCACAGTTCTCGAAACTAGTTCCCTACATTAGCTGACATCTAAACCAGCAGCAGGTATAACAGGGTCGCTACACTACATTCAACGCGTTAAATTAGGAAGAGATTTCTGTAGATGGCTAGCTAATAGCTATACAGTACCTATAATGAAAACAATGACTCCAATCACTCCCTGGCAACGATGGTCCAAACGAAAGACAGGCGGGGAAGAGCCCTGGCAACGCTGGTCCAAACGAAAGACAGGCGGGGCAGAGCCCTGGCAACGCTGTCCAAACGAAAGACAGGCGGGCCTGAACCCTGGCAACGCTGGTCCCAACCAAAGACAGACAGAAGGTCTTACAAAATGTTTTGTACCTGATGTAAAGCGTCTTTGGGTCCCAGAAAAGCGCTGTATAAGTTTAATGTATTATTATTATTATCAATGTGCAGAAATACAATTTTGTGACAAACTATGAAAATGAAAGGCGAAGAAACCTACAGGTAATTACACCAGCGGACTGGAACATCACAACTAGTTGTATTCTAATATGAGAAGGATCACAATAATCCCCCTCCTCCTCTACATGAAACAAATGTAGGGCCCCGCCATGTCCCAAATCCCAATAACCACTGTCTACAATGTCTGGTTGTTTTTTTTACCATGCCGGGTACGTATAACCATGTTTAAAGCAAACATACTTTTTTAAGTGAGATTTTTCTTGGCTTTATTAAGCTATTATAATCTTATGTTTTTGCATTGTGCATTGGCGGGCTTGATTTCAACATGGCCGATAAGGACTACTGATGGGAAGTTCATATCTTTTTACTGATTTCACTCATTTGAACGACTAATTCTTAATGCATTTAAAAAGAGATCTAGTTGCGGCTTCAACACAATTAGATAGCAGTTTTGCTTGAGAGCTGCAATCATGGTGTTTAAAAACTGCAGAAGAGTCAAAGTCTGGAGCCCTGAATTTTACTGTACTGTATATCCGACAAAGATAAAGGGCCAGTTGGTTTCTAAACAGGCATCTGCTCTGGATTTGCTGGTTTCTAAAAAGTCTTCTCTTGATATGCTGATTTCTAAAGTCTTCTCTGGATTTGCTGGTTTCTAAATTGGCATCTCTAGATTTGCTGATTTCTAAACAGTCTTCTCCTCTGGATATGCTGGTTTGTAAACAGTCTTCTGTTCTGTATCTGGGGGAGTGAGAAGAAGAGTGGAAAAATGAGTCAGGAAGTGTTCGCCTCACTTCTCCTCTTGCAATAATGCATGCCAGTGTAAACGGTTGATGAATTTTTCATAGAATGAAGTTGAGCAAGTCCTGTCATCTGGGATGGTCAAGTGGATATCTGGATAACATAGAGTGATGTATCATGGGGCAGAAAGGCTTGTTGTACAGATGTATTATTTAAGCCACGTTTTTTGCTTTAGGATTTTATTCCTAAACTGAATGTGGACCGCTGTGCCATAGTGGGGGGGGTCAGCTTTTCGCAGCAGGAGAGGCTTTATTGTATGTAAAGTATCAACTGTTAGAACTACTACAGCACTGTATATTTATATATCCGTACTGTGTATTTATATAAGACCTTTGTAAAATAGCTCTAAAATATTCTACTCCAATGAAAGCTTTAGTATTCAGTTTAATTGTATTCCCAAGCCTCTGTAATCATCCCGTGTATTTAGGTCCGCCCCCATCATTGTAGACATTGACATCATTATGTTCACAGATGATAAACAGCGGGACCTTCAGCTCTAGCGTCCATTTATAGTTTCTCTCTAGGATCTGCAGTGGGCACAGACCACGTAAGTGCCTTGCATTCCTGAGGCATATACCAATTGTTCCAGCATGGTTGAGGCTAGTGTGGTGGGGAGAACTGCTTTATGTATGCTCCTGAATCTGTATTGACTGTGGACCCTGTGCTCGGATGCAGTGTGTCATTCAGGGGTAATCAACTATATCGATGAAATGATTGCCATCTGATGGCTTCATTCAGATTTTTGAAAAAGAGTTTGCCAGTGGAGCAGTGCACAACATGCTCTTTTTCTATGTAAGTAGTGTGATCTGAAATGTTGTCATGGGGCAGAATTTGTATTTTTGTATTTTGTATTTTCGATAAAAAAAGGAAAGTATTATTTAAAATGCATGGATTACAGCATGCATACACTACAACATAAAACAACATGCTGTAGTTTTAAGTGTGTGAAATGATAAAACATTGAGCTACAGGAATAGAAGACCAATAGCTAGTAACATATTTTGAAGCCTGCACTGCATCATACCATTTCTCTAACCTCACCGGGCAGCCATTTAACTGCAGGCAGATTAAGTCTTTGAAGTGAAGCTATTTGAAAATTCACACGAAGTGTTGATTGTCACCCGATTCACTCCAGACTCAATTACATAACATTTTATTATATTAGAGATGGGAGTGTTTTATCTTCACGGCACGGAATGAAATGTTTAGCTCAGCCAGGCTTGCACAGTGGCATGACTGGCTCGATAAAAGTTGCGCAAATATGTAAGCCTACATGCTCATTCGAATAATGTCAGCGGGAGAGCGTGTGGGCTGGCAGCGCGGCAGGCGGCCACTGAGGCCACAGTACAGTGTGCTGTGAAATTCTCCTTCAAAAAGAAGACACTTTCTCCCCTCATTGCTTATTCGTGATGTGGTAATGCGGTGCAAAGTGTTCGTAGGAAGACACTACAAATGGCTAGTACGGCTCGGAGGGACAGGGAATGTGAAGAGAGGAGCAGGGCCCGGGATTAGGGTCGACTTCTAACCATCCTCACTGCCACCCCCGTCTGACATCTGGCTTCTCTTTTTTGTTCGGCCCGCAGGGCCCTGATGCACCTTCTGTACTTAGCCCCGACATGGAAACACCTGATTTATTCATCATCCCTTTCACCTTAAAGGGGCAGTGCATTTATAAATCCTGAATTAAATGTATATCTATCTGTCTGTCTGTCTGTCTGTCTGTCTGTCTGTCTGTCTGTCTGTCTCTCTCTATCTATCTATCTATCTATCTATCTATCTATCTATCTATCTATCTATCTAATCTATCTCTGTCTGTCTGTCTGTCTGTCTGTCTGTTTATCTATCTTTGTTGAAAGTATAAGAAACTACATTGAAATTGTGAAAATGAAGATAATTAACTTTTTTAGTGGGATGGAACTTTTGGCCCACATTCTGACATCACAGTTTGAGCAAATTAGAATAGGCTGATGAAAGTTCATCATCCTAACAGTCAAAGGGCTGTGTGTGTAAATATCTTCCAAAAACAAAACCCAAAGGCAAACTGAAAAGGAATTGCTCAGGGAAATTCTTTTTTATTTTTGTGTAAATTATCACAAGCACATATTTATTTGACAAAAGTGATGTTTTCAAAATAATATCACAAAATCTGCAACAGGGCTTTTGTGAAAGGTAATATTCCACTATCCTGCTAAGATATTTTGATAGCTTATATGAACAAAGAATGACTCACATACAGGAACTTGGGAGCCCCGTTGTGATGTCCTTTTTTAATTGCCGTAAAATAATCTATTATCAGAGTAGTGCCTTCAGCTTTCCAGGATGGCTTAATCTCTCTTATCATTGCTCAACCAAAGCACATGTAGCTTTGTCCTTCAGAGCATTTCTCCAACATGTTGGGTTTTCATTTAATCGTTTTCCTTTTTTTTTGAACAGGCCCAGAGTAACTCGTAGATGCTGAAGCAACATAAAAGAACTAATGTTCCTGGAGGGGCTGATGGAGACTGTGGGGAGCCTGCCTTGTCTGGGGAACACTGACCTTCACTCACACTGATACTCAGGCTGCCACTGAGAGGAACACTCGTTAGTGGTGGAGGAGTGGGCGATGGGGGGAGGTATGGTGCGGGGGGAGGAAGGGTTGTGTGGGGGGAGGAAGGATGGTGGGTGGGAAGGATGGTGGAAGCTAAGGAAGGACGGTGTAGGAGGTAGGGAAGGAAGGATGATGTGTGAGGGTCGGTTGGAGGAAGGAAAGGAAGGATGGTTTTGGGGAGAGGAAAGGAAGGACGTGTGAGGGGGGAGGGAAGGGGGGAGGGTGTAATATGGGAGAGAAGAAAGGATGTAGGGGGGGAGAAATGTTTGAGAGGGGAAGATTGGGGTTGAGGGGTTTTGCAGCGGGGTGCCATAGAGCCTGACGTCTTGAATAAATCATTAGGATGAATCAGTGCCCTACTCAACAGGCACGTCTACTGAAAGCCTGCTCCAATTGTTTCTCAGCAGACGTGTGGAGGAAAACAACAACCTTGGGAATGTTCTAAAGACCGCTCAGACCAATGGGAAGCCTCAGCGCTATCCTAGAGATCTGACAAAAAACACCTGTCTTCATCCCAGTCACCGGCGCCCATACTGAACATGACAGTTTAAGCGTGCTACGCCTCACAGTGGCCCCATTAACGTGGTCTTCAGCGCGTCGTCCTGTTGTAATTCTGCCGCGTCTGCCTTAACGCCATAGAGAGAGCCAAGGGCAGGCGATGCTCAGCAGGTCCCAAGGACGACCGCGTCCTGGAGACAATCAGTAATACCATTTAGTAACAGCACTTGTGTTCGGGGGGGGGGGCTGCTCTGCTTTAACATGTCATTACTGTTGCTGTTTCACTTGGGCGGAGAAGTCATGGAGTTGAGACCTGCGGCCGTAACTCATGTGCAACTGGTGCTGCGGTGCTTCTCCATAAGTAATGACATCATAAAGGAAATTTACAGTGCTGCCACTCAGGCCTGGAGTGGAGCGCTGATATACGGGTGACGCCCGGCGCCGAACACCAAGCCCCCCCCACCCCCCAGCCGCTGCAGAGAGTTAATAATCCTTCCAAGAGCATGGGATCATGGGCATCAATCATGCCAAGCAGTGAGGTGGGGGGAGGAAAGGACCAGCGGGGTGGAGGGTGAAGGGTCAAAGTCTTGGGAGGCAGTGCTGCGACGGACAGAGCCTGGGTTTCGGCGACTGTGTTTTCGGACTGCTCGGTTCCTCCTGGACTGCGCGACTGCCACATGCAGCAGCACTCAGACTGAGTGACTTTAACTTTGGCCAGGTTCCCCGTTTCACCCTGGACAATTAGATCTAATGGAAAAAAAAGAACCATTTGGAAATGTTATGGCCCGTTATTCTATTCACTCAGATTGGCATTGCGTCATTATGTATGATGCTCTGTGATCGTCCCAGGGTGTCCTGAGAGCTGTAGTCTGTTGTTCTCCCTTACGTTCTTACATTATATTGTCTCACAGAGCCTCTACGCATTTTATAAGCTTTCTGCCTGTCCAGCAACCTACTGGATCTGATGGTAGAGCCAGCCTGATCTGGTTGTAGATCTGGTGGTGGATCCACTCCGATCTGGCCATGGATCTGGTGGTGGATCCAATATGATCTGGCCGTGGATCTAGTGGTGGATCCAGTCTGATCTGGCTGTGGATCTGGTGGTGGAACAAGTCTAATCTGGCTGTGGATCTAGTGGTGGATCCAGTCTGATCTAGCTGTGTATCTATAGTCTGTAAAATACTGGTGCTATTCCCAGACGGCAGCTTATTACTTATGTTGTGAATATATTTCCTCCAAGCATTAACAAACTGTTAATGCTTGATGCTCTCAGATTGAGGTAATTGGCTTTAAAAAAAACAGGTAGGCTAGCAATTGCTCATAATGAATGTGGCAGACCGAATTGGTGTTAAATAACCATTAAATGATAGACACACTGCACCTTCCTCATCAGTATGACGGAGTGTGTCCGCATACTGGACTAAGTTTTGATACATTTGCACTCTCCTCAAATTAATCTGTAAAAGATTGGAATAATGGCGATAAAAGCTTGTCTTTCAAGCCAGTGCCATAAAGACTTTGCTGTGGTGTAGAATGTAGGAAGAACCTTGATACCGTGGAATTTTATCAACTTGTATTAGTACGTTATTCATGTTCTAGTCACATCCTGCCGTACAATTCACAAGCGAATGACCCAGAGAGTATGTCATGAATACAAATGAAAGGCAAAACATTATTTGATGCCATCTGAAAGTGTGGACATGCTCTATAGTGTGTCGTTTCACATCATGTTCTTCTCTAGAACATCACATCTTTTTTTTCTGTGAAGTGACGCAGTGCAGATGGGTTCAATGACTGCGTCGTGACCATGTCTTAAGAGACTGACCAGTGGGCGACATCACAACTTGTCCATAGCCCCACTTGGTAAGCGTGTGTGCTTCAGACCAGGAAGAAGCCTGGGGACTGATTTCTTGGTGCCGATGTGTATGCAAATTGACTGTGTGTTAACGCTGAGTCCATCTCAGGAGCGAAACCTTGTCAGTGTTTTTATTGACCACGGCAGGAGCAATCAGCCTTGGAACAGACACTGAGGGGGCATTGGCTCATGCTAGCACGCTATGAGAGAGATTAATAATTAAACAGGCATCTGTTCTAATTAATATGCCCCTTCAAATCGAATCTCTATTTAAATTTCCTAACTGGGTCACAGTCTCCATGGTGCAATAGGATAAAATGACTTGGCTTCTTTAAATCGTTAAGTTTTAACATGTGGGTTACGGCGCTGGAGGGACAACCCCCCCCCCCCAAATAAAATAAGTTTTGGTCGGCTTTCCCTCGCGAGAGAAGTGTGTTTGGATCATTTATAGACCAGAGGCTACAAACTTGCCTTTTGCAGAACTGTCACAGCTTATTCGCGGACCTACTTAAGATTGACTTAAATAAGCACACGAGGCATTAACCTAGTCACCTTGGTCTCCATCTGATGGAGGATTCACCCTCCTCAGTAACAGGCTTTTCCTGGCTCCCCCCGTCTTTGGGATGGAACTTTGAGGTGAAGGCGGTGTGGTATTTGATGGTCAATAATATGGACCGTGACAGAGTGTTTCCAGGCTTGCGCTGGAAAAAACTAAAAAATTGACAGATATTATTGGACCCTGGTGAGATGGAACACGTTGGTCTGTCTCTGTTCTGCTGGTTCTCCATGATGCTGCCTACTCTCCTCTGGCCTATTTCCCCTTATCCTGAGAGAAAAAGCTCTTATTTCCTGTGCGCAACTTTGAAACTCCATGTTGATTTGATGTAACCCAGCATGTTTTACGTAGGTACTCGTAATGCATTTTTCATTCACCGGCATCTGACTTGAGTAAACCAGATGTGTGGGTGAGTGTATGTGTTTCTGCGTGTCTGAAGAACCGTCTAGTCTAAATCCGATGTAAATCAGAGGGATTAAAGTGGAGGTATAAAATGTGTATTGTGTAGCCTGGAGGTTATAAAGTGAAGCATGTTAGTAAAAGGAAAGAACATCACAACAGCTCACTTCAACGATGACATCCACTCTGTGTTCATCAAATGCAGTTTGTGCAACATTTACACACAATTTTGCTTTGTTCTTGAAGGTCAGATGGTTTAGGCGTCCTTTGAATAGCCCCTTGTGTCTCCAGTCGAGGAACAAAAGTCTTAATTTTGAAAATAACCCAAAATACGGCGTGTTCCCCTGGTGAACGTAGTCAGTGCTTTACGACTCTGCGTTTTGGATTCACAGTCGAGGTTTGAACCTAGACTTTTGTGGATCCCTCCGCGGATCCCTTGGCACTGGGATGCAGTGCTAGACTGGCACCCAGGAGGCCCAAACGGCTCCGCGTTCTGGGGTGGCGTTTTTCCGTCCTGTGCTGTGGAACACACATCGTGGGCGAGATTTAGTGCCGTTTCAGTTTTGGTGTGGAAAAAAACCCTGCACATCACATTGGCATGGGCTGAAGAGCTGCTCTGTGGGATTTTACAGTAGACACTCTCTCACGAAGAATCCTACCGTAAACCTCTTTCTGACGGACAAGACAGACGGATTGAGAAAGACGGAGTGCAAACACTCGGCCACAATTATTCTATATGTGCTGTCAGTTTAGGAGAGACTCTAGAATGCCGCTTCTCTGGTGAAGCTGACAGTTTAGGCTCTCAAGAAACACAGCCTGTTGGGTTATATCTTTATTTCCTTCCATAGGAAATGTGGCTTGCAGCGTGCACTGTGAAAAAGAGCTTAGAGCTCAGATGCACTGTTGAAGAGCGTCTGGAGCTGCCCATTGCTGCCATGAATACAGTATGTTTCTCAGAAAAATGTCCCGATCAATAGTGTGATTATTTGTGAAACATTTGAAGAGTTTTACATATATATATATATGTACAGCTCCAGAAAAAATTAAGAGACCACTGCACCTTTTTCTTTCCTTTCCAAAAAGCTGAAAAGGAAAGTTTTGAGTGAGGAACACAAGCGTTCAATTTGCAATGTTCTCTTAATTTTAACCTTTCTGTTCCTCACTCAAAACCTTCCTTTTCGACTTTTTTGGAAAGGAAAGAAAAAGGTGCAGTGGTCTCTTAATTTTTTCCGGAGCTGTATATATATGCACTACCATTCAAAAGTTTAGGGTCAATTAGAAATATCCTTGTTTTCAAAAGAAAAGCATGTTTTTGTCCATTAAAAAAAAAAAAAATCTGGAATACAGTGTGCACATTGTTAATGTTGTAAATGACTATTGCAGTTGGAAACAGCAGATTTTTAATGGAGGCCCATTATCAGCCACCATCACTCCTGTGTTCAAATGGCACGTTTTGTTTGCTAATCCAAGTTGACAATTTTAAAAAGTTGATCTTTGAATCTTTGAAAACCCTTTTGCAAATATTTTAGCACAGCTGAAAACAGTTGTGCTGATTAAAGAAGTAATAAAACTGGCCTTCTTTAGACTAGTTGAGTGTCTGGAGCATCAGCAATTTTGCGTTCAATTACAGGATCATAATGGCTAGAAACAAAAAACTGTCTTCTGAAACTTGTCAGTCTATTCTTGTTCTGAAAATAAAGGCTATTCCATTCGAGAAATTGCCAAGAAACTCCCTTCACAGAACAGCGCAAACTGGCTCTAACCAGAATAGAAAGAGGAGTGGGAGGCCCCGATGCACAACTGAGCAAGAGGAGAAATACATTCGAGTGTCTAGTCTGAGAAACAGATGACTCACAGGTCCTCAACTGGCAGTTTCATTTAAATAGTACCCGCAAAACACAAGTCTCAACATCAACCGTGAAGAGGCGACTCCGGAGTGATTTTTGAAGGAAACAATTATTATTTAAATTAAATTGTCATTCTAACCTTGTCATTGACTACATTTCCTATTAATTGTGCTGTATTTCCTATTCAAAGTCATTGTATGTACTGTATGTTTTCATGGAAACAAGGACAATTCTAAGTGACCCCAAACTTTTGAACAGTAGTGTGTGTGTGTATATATATATAAATATAAAAAACTGCAGTTCTTAACAGGGACACGGCTGCAGGGGTGTTTCATGACAGAGCTAGCCCCATATGAGAGTGTCCTACGATTCAATGAGCAGGTCTGTTGTATCTCCAGGCATCGCAGCTACATGTTCTTTGAGCTGCACCCCCCCCCCAACCCCCGCCACCCTCAGATGTGAGAGTCTTGATCGAACACAGTTTCAAGACAGTGTTGCGGTTACCGGGGCCAAGAAGAGCATTGGTATGACAGGACTCTCACTTGTTACAGCTCGTCTGATCACAGCCAACGCACACACACAGACACACACACACACACACACAAACACACACACACACAAGCCTTCGTTTGCCTATTTTGTTAAAGCTAGACTAGGTTAGGCAAAGGCAATACACGATCCATATGGCGTCTACTGTGCAAATACTCAAACTATTGAAAATACAGGGACTCTCATCTGTACGATTGATCTAGTTTGGGAATGTCTATTGAGGTTGGTTGAACACTCTCCTCAGGGAAACCAACTGACTTCACTTCATGTAAGGTGATTTTCCTCAGGAAAGCTAATCGCTTCAAGCAGATGGTCCATTAGAGCATTCTCTATGCAGCTTTTACCGTGTAATTGTGTTTGAGGAAACAGCAGTCTTTTTGTATTGCCTGGTGTCGAGTTGTCGTCATAGGGAACTGGTACAGCAGAGGCTCCCATTGTTTTGAAATGTCACCACTTGAGATGGGAGTGCAGTGCTTCCTTATCCAGACTCCTACAATAGCCTCACCCCATTAATGTCTTAAAAATTGAATACTTTCTGCAGGATTTTAATCATTCAAGGATTACATTCTCCTCTTCAAAGGGAAACACGTATACATTTGCACAAATGTTCCTCCCGAATGTCAGATGTGTACACAGGAGGTTTTTCCCGGCATCTTCTGTTGACTCCCTCCTTTGCATTAAGCTCCATAACCAGCCGGGTGAGCCAGAGCCATGAGAGGCTCCCCTGGGTCGTCCCAAACCACGTCCTCGAAAAAGACATTCGGACAAAGTCAATTTTTTTTCATGCACAATTACTGTAACGACTGATGTAACGTGTATACGTTGCTGGGCGTCTACATGGAGCTGGAAAATGCTGTGCCGTGGCGGAGTTCCCCTCCAGCATTTGTTCCAGTGAGCCGGTGAAAGTGTTCAGTGACGCTTTAATCTATGTAAAGGTAATACGCTGATACCACTAGGCTTACAGTGGGTAGACAAGATGGACCGATGAGGACTGTTTAAAGATGGATGAAACTGCCTCCGGGGAGAGACAAAGAGAAAAAACATTTGTCCGAGAGACACTGCAGCCATGCTTGGTGCCCCTCCATCAGACCGAATACTATAGTGTCCATTCAGTTTGCTAATTAAATGTTTGATTTGAGCAGTTCGGTTTTCCTAATCCTTGTTAATTAGCTAATTAGAGTGACTGTGTTTTGTGGAGCCAAGAGAGCAATGCGAAAATGAATTCCTGTGGTAGCTTTTGTTCCTTTCTTTCCAAAGGTAAGTCACAACAACGACAAAACTGAACACTTTGGGGAAGAGTTTTTAGAGAACTTTTAGAGAAGAGTTTTTGTCACCACGTTCAGCAAACCCAAGGTCCATTTGTAGTGGTGCTGAGAGGGACCACTTTCTGGCATTTGGAGGGAATATTGTATAATGCAAATGCGTGTATCTCTCTCTTAGTAGCCAATATATTTTCTTGTTTGGAAAGCGTCATGGGTGGGATATCTAGGTCCTTTGCTGTGGAGCAGAGAGGGACCAAGTATTGAGGAAAGGGTGTTTGTATTACCAGACAGTACTAGGCTGGACAATAGAACGCTTCAAAATACACACACACCTGTAAAACCGAGAAAAACGCTGGCTGAGCTGGAATGCTAGCGCAAGGCCATAGTGAATGAATTAAATCGAATCTTTGCTGAGGCTCTCGCTGATGTTGAAATTAAACATTCGACCCTCCATTTTATCATTTGCAATTACATCTGGATAACCAGGAAGTATTTAAAAAATCGCAACTCCTGAATATTTCTAGTCTAACGTTTGATTACAAGGAATGGCGCTGCCAAATCATATTTCATTAAAAAAGAGGAGATTGTCTTAATTAAAAATACTCAACGTATAGAAATTCAAAAATATACATTTTGAGATTTTTGCCTAAATAGACCAGCATGTCTCTCCATTGGAAATCAATAGGCAAAGCTCAGAGTTCCAAGGGAAAAAGGTTTTTAGGCAGTAGCATTAGATTACAGTGAATGACGCAGCCCAAACATATTTAGTTATGAAGCTGAGATTGTCCTGATTAAAATGGTGTGCGACTTGAAAAAAAAAAATATTTATACATTTTGAGATATGGTATGAATTACACAGGCAGGTCTGCACATCTAGCCCTTTATCGTTGGATAACAATAGGGCAGCAATTTTAGAAAAATGTATTGGTATTTCTGAAATATCAAAGGCTAACTTTAGATGACAATGAATTTAAATGAATAGTGTAAATAGCAGTTCAGTAAAGATACAAACATGTCATATGTGTGATTTCTAGTGTGACTTCTTTGTCCTCCTTATGCTAGTGGGGCTGTATGCATAGCAGTAGTGGGCTTTTTGATTTAGTTTTTTGTTGTGATTTAGAACATGTTCTGAAGACTAGTTGAGCCACAGGGCTCAATACAGTTGATAGGAAGAGCCAGGGTGAAAAAACACCTAAAATAAAGCCTGTTTTTTCCCCATTTGTCTAAAACTACAACACATAGCTTGGGTATAAGGTCATATTAATATACTGGCCTCCATGACAAATGCAATGAACTAAATTTCACCCAGAAAAACTGTTATTTATGTAATTTTTCATCTGTCCAGTCTAACATTACATGAATATACAGTGTGATTCATGTAAAATTATATATATATATATATATATATATATATATATATATAATTTTACTATATATATATATATGTATATATATATATATATATAATTTTACATGAATCACACTGTTAAGGAGAACTTTGCTGCAATGAAGGAAATGTAAAAATTAAATTCAGACAGGGCATCTAAAGTTTTGCTATTTCCATTTAGAAATTTGTATTTTCTTTTGCCAATATGCAAATCAGTGTCCACAGAATTGTGCAGGATTCTTCTCTGGCTCAAATTAAGATCCTACACATGTGTGGGAGGAATGTGTGTTAGGGGATTTATAAGTAATTTGTCATTGAAGTGAAGAGGATATTTAGCCACCCTTGGAGGACAATAGAATGATAAAAAAAAAATTATTCTCTGAGTTCCATTGTTCTCCGAGAGTGGCTGAATATTTTCTTCAGCTCCTCGAGAGGGTTGTTTTTGATAAAACTGGTAATGTGCTATTAGCTATGGTGCCCATGAGCATTCCTGCTTGTAGCCGTTACAAAATCATTAATAACAATTTGCCATTGATTTCTGTTTGAATGTGTTGAGATTTAAAGACACATTCAGGGCAGTTCATCAGTGGAATCAAATCTTTCCTGTCGAAAAATTCCACCTTTATTTACGCACGTCTTGTTTGGCGTTAAATGCATGCACTAAACGTGTAACAGTTGAATTACACGTTGAACTTCGTCTTGTGTAATTCTTGGAAATTGCTTTCTGAATGATTTTAAATGGAAACCTCTGAAGTAAACTGTGATGTCTCAACATCCTGCGTCTCACGTTGATATGAGGTGGGGAAAGTTTACCTGGGCAAAAACAACCACATAATTGATGTTATTGCAAAATACTTCTAACAGAAAGAGTGACTTTAACATGACAAATAAACACAAAAGCCAATACTGACATTAGTACAGTTCTTCGATAATAATGCATAATAGATGTTTGACATTCATTTGATGTCTGGCTGTTTGGTTACGAGGTTATGTCACAGATATGCATGGGCTGATAAATGGATTTTCTGAGTGAAAGTCAAGTGTTACTATGCTTGTGTTCTACTGCACACAATTAAAGAGTGCCATCACCACACTGCCATAACAGGCACCTATTACTTATGAAAATGCAATTGCCTATGCCTTTAATTGCCTCTTTACTGCAGCAGGTGATCTTTTGGAAAAATCCCCTATACCCATCCCAAAATGACAGGGGGATGAATGAAAGAGGAATACATGAAAATTGAGTAATTACTGCAGGAACAGTCTTATTTTAAGAGTCATGTTTTTTGCTGAGTCTGTTCACTGAAGAAGAGGTCCTTGATTCAATGCCAGTTTTAGACACTAAGCGCAGAAACCACAGAGGCTGATATGTTAGATCCAAGCTGGTTAGTGCTGCTCCAATTATCTCTGCAGCTCTATCGTATACATTTAATCTAGCATTAATTTCAGGGGTTATATCTAAAGTCTGGAGAACTGCTCTTGTCCTCCCCCTGCATAAAGGTCATCATGCTAGTCTTTTATAACTATCTCTAAAATGTTATCCCGTGCTAAAATCCTGGAGGCATTGGTAAATAAAGAATTACATTCCATTATATCAGAAAATTGCATTTTGAACAGATTTCAATCTGGTTTTAGACCTGGGCACAGTACTATCGCAGCAACGACACTGGTTATAAAGGATATTGTCAAAGTCTGCGAAGAGAAATGAAGCTGTGTTGCTCTGTTTGTTGACCTGTCGAAAGCATTCAATATAGTAGATCACTCAGTCATATTGAAAAAGGACAATAGCCTCTGGTTTCAAAATTATCTTAGTGACAGAACAGAGGCTATTGCATCTGATGTAATAACATCTACAATTTCTTGTAGTTCACAAAGGAGTTCCACAGAGTTAAACTTTGGGTCCTATATTGTTCACCCTGTATATTAATGAAAACTGTTACTGTAAAAAATGTGCATTTCATTTTTATGCGGATGTCACAGTACTGTACGCTTGGCTCCCTCTCTTGAACAAACTGTTGAACATCTGCTTTCTGATTTACAAAAATCCCTCATTGACATTAGGTTGGTACCAAATTCAAATTAAACTAAGTAGATGCTATTTTCTAATCCACAGAACCTTGCCTTGGATGACCCTAAAATTACTGCCCTAAATGTTTATTTTATAGAACGAATCACAAATACCTTGGGATTTGGTTTGATGAAATTATGATAGTGAAAAGCTAAATATTAAATTTAGTTTATTTTATTGTAATCAATCTGATCTGTCACGTCCACATAAAAAATATATTGTGCAAGCAATTTTTATGTTGCTGCTAGATCATGGTGAAATACTATATACACCGATCAGCCATAACCCATGTGGTCTGATCCAACAGACGAGCTACTGTAGCTCGAATTGCTGGAAAAGTTAATGCTGGTACTGTTAGAAAGGTGTCAGAACACACAGTGCATCCCAGTTTGTTGCGTATGGGGATGCGTAGCCACAGACCAGTCAGGGTGCCCATGCTGACCCCTGTTCACTGCCGAAAGTGCCTACAATGGGCATCAGAACTGGACCACGGAGCAATGGAAGAAGGTGGCCTGGTCTGATGAATCACGTTTTCTTTTACATCACGTGGATGGCCGGGTGCGTGTGTGCTGCTTACCTGGAGAACACATGGCACCAGGATGCACTATGGGAAGGAGGCAAGCTGGCTGAGGCAGTGTGATGCTTTGGGCAATGTTCTGCAGAGAAAAATTGGGTCCTGACATTCATGTGGATGTTAATTTGACACGTACCTCCTACCTGAGCATTGTTGCAGACCATGTGCACCCTTTCATGGCAACAAAATTCCCTGATGGCATTGGCCTCTTTCAGCAGGATAATGCACCCTGCCACAAAGCAAAAATGGTTCAGGAATAGTTTGAGGGACACAACAATGAGTTCAAGGTGTTGACTTGGCCTCCAAATTCCCCAGATCTCAATCCAATCGAGCATCTGTGGGTTGTGCTGGACAAACAGGACCGATGCATGGAGGCCACACCTCGCAACTTACAGGACATAAAGGATCTGCTGCTAACGTCTTGGTGCCAGATATCAAAGCACACCTTCAGAGGTCTAGTGGAGGCCATACCTCGACGGGTCAGGGCTGTTTTGGCGGCAAAAGGGGGACCTACACAATATTAGGCAGTTGGTCATAATGTTATGGCAGATTGGTGTATGCATGCCTCAGCTTCTGTACTCAAATCTCTGAATGCAGTCTATCATTCAGCCTTGCGTTTCATAACTGGTGCAAATTTTCACACTCATCACTGTCTGCTATATGCTTCAGTTGGCTGGGAGTCACTGACATCTAGAAATGACAGACATTGCTTGATGTTTTTATATAAGGCAGTCATGCAAAAACTTCCTGACTATCTAACAGAGAAAATGAGTTGGAAGAACAGCAGTTACCAAACACTCTCAAGACTGGATAGTACTGGAGATACCGCAGGGCTATTCAGAACTGGGTTAAACTGCTTTTGAATATTTTGCCCCACACTCATGGAATGCCAGAGGGATCTTAAGTTAAATGTTTTAGTGCCAATAAGACATTTGCAATTACTTATAAATTATTTTTATTGTCAGTTGTGATTGTTTTTATTAATGTACGTTTTATTCCCATTTTGTATGTGTTTTTATTGTTGTAACACAAGGCTCAGCTGTAAAATAAACATTGGTCTCAGTTGATTTCTCTGTATAAATTAAATTAAATAAATAAATGAATGAAACAACAGACAGTGCACATTACTTACAGGAATTAATATTGGTCTTGTGGATTGACACAGACTTTTTTTGTGTATTTTTATAAGGATTGTCATCAATCTACGGCGATTTCAGTCCATGTGTGTTTTGATTGTCATTATCTGATGTTGCCTTTTGTGATGTGAAAAGTCTTTGTGCTTAGTTCATTCATTTTTAAACAGATACTGGGAAACATTGCTTGTTTTTTTTGTTTTTGCATCAAAAAATCTCACGCTAGATGATCAAATAGGTGGAGTTGACTGTGGAATGGTTGTCATTATTCAGGGGCCTTTCAAAGTAAGACTTCACCCTTTTAACTCTTCTATGAATGTATCATCGAATAATAATTCAAGCAATAAACCCATCTTGCCACGGTGCCAAGATAAGGTAAAATGTCTCCATAAGGTTGAGTCTTTCTTTCCATATTATTAAACTGCTGTTACTGTAAATGGTTAGCTGAATGGTATGGGACAGAGTGGTTAGAGCGTTGGGCTTCTAACCAAAAGGTCTGTGGTTCTAATCCTTCAGCTGACAAGGTGAAAAGCCTTTCGTTGTGTCCTTGAATATGGCTTTGAACCAAGATCATGTTAGTGGCTCTGAATACAAGCTAAATGACTAACGTGTAAATGGGCCAGCGGACAGCCTAGTAATTAGACTGTGGGGCCGGTAACCGAAGGCTTCCTGGTTTAAATCCAGAGCCGATGAGGTTACACATATCTCAATGTGCCCTTGAGCAAGGCAATTAATCCCTAATCAAGCTTTCTGGATAAGAGTGTCTACTAAATGACTAAAATGTAAATAAGTCCCAGCCAACTAGCTAAATATTAGTCATCTTATTCAATGACACAATACAGCCATAGCATCTGTGCCCTGAGATACGAGCAATGGTCCTATCTCGAGTTAGTCAGTGAAGGCACTTCTTAGCTGGCAAGAATAAAGTACAGGTGTGGGAAATAAACTACGTAAACATGCCCAATATAAATATTGTTCACACCCATTTTATAGGAAGAAATAACATCTATTTTCTTGAATGTTTACTCAGGGACACATTTTCTATGTCTTGTGTGTTCAGAAGTTACCAATAGTGAAATCCCCACAAATTCCACATTTGTTTTGAATAAATAGGGTCCAGGATTCAGTATTGAGCCTAAGCCTTCCAACAGTCAGTCTATTGAGTATGGCTGGTGTAGATATTGAACACAATATTTGGTGATGACACTTATGTTGCGTACTTCCACATTATACAAACTCACTTCCTTAGATCTCTCTCTCCTGGATCATGGTTAAAGTCCACAGTGTAGAGGGGAGGGTCTAAGGGTTATGGGATTTTGTAAAAATGGTGATGGACTGAGAGATCAGCCAATTAAAAATGCTGCTTTCACTCAGTTCCATTCAGTGACTGTGAAGAAACCGAGGATGGTCATAGGATGGACAAGATCAAAGTAGCCCTGATCTACACCCTTTGTGTTTGGAAATGTCCAATTTTTAGCAAATGATTTTTGTTTCAAAAGAGTGACTGTGCACCCACAGTGTTCAATTTAGTGTCTAAATGTTTGGGGTGAGGTTCCAGCTAGCCGGATTCTCACCTTGTTTCCTGCATTCCTCATCTCTCACTCTAACCTCATATGGGTAGAGGGAAGCTAATATTTGTTAGGTTCTGTTTTGGTTTTGCCTTCCCTTTTGAACGTAGCCTGGTCTGTTTGGTTTTTGTCCTTTGATTTTGAATGTAGCCTGTTCTGTTTGGTTTTTGTCCTTTGATTTTGAATGTAGCCTGTTCTGTTTGGTTTTTGTCCTTTGATTTCGAATGCAGCCTGTTCTGTTTGATTTTTGTTCTTTGATTTTGAACGTAGCTTGTCCTTCTGTATTATTGTTTACACCTGTGTCTTGTTTGTCAATACTATTACATTCAGTATCTACATATCTCAGTGCTGTTGGTCTGTAATGACTCACCATTATGTTCAGTTTAGTTGGGGATGCTGGCCGAGAGCTTCCACAAACCAACTTTCGGTCTGATGGTTGCGAGTTTGATTCCATTGGGGAGGCAACACATTTGGTTGTTGGAATTGTGGTGTTTAGACAGGTGTTTTTCTGTCTTTGTATCCTTACATTTAACCATTATCCTAACCCTTACCTCAGTACTGTGATGCCTAACCTTTAACCTAACCGTAATCCTAATGCTAACCTCAGTACTGTGATGCCTAACCTTTAACCTAACTGTAATCCTAATGCTAACCTCAGTACTGTGATGCCTAACCTTTAACCTAACCGTAATCCTAAAGCTAACCTCAGTACTGTGATGCCTAACCTTTAACCTAACCGTAATCCTAATGCTAACCTCAGTACTGTGATGCCTAACCTTTAACGTAATCGTAATCCTAACGCTAACCTCAGTACTGTGATGGCTAACCTTTAACCTAACCGTAATCCTAATGCTAACCTTAGTACTGTGATGCCTAACCTTAAACAATAACACTGGGGTTATGTTGATAGCAAACTTAATTGCACCGGGTTATGTTCATATTGAATCGCGGTTGAAAAAATAGTTCCATATGAATGTAATGCATAAGAGGTATGGTTATGAAATGTTTCAGGAATGTTCATCATGGTTAGAAAGGATATAGAAGTTGACTTGAGCACAAAACAGACCTGGCTACTAGACTTGACAAACAACATGCTTTGTCTATTTTTAAGACGGTATGTGGGTGCTAATTTTGTTGCTAGTTAGATGTTATGGTTTTATTGTTATATTTTTGTTTTTTTATAACTAAACTTATGTTTTTTATAACTACACATGTGAAGCTGCAAGACGACAACAGTCTATATTTTAAACCATTTTGAAACGTTGACCCTTGATATCCCACATTTGTCCGACTGTTCATATCGTAATGGCTGCACCCAGCATAAACCCTTCCAAATAACAACATTTTGAACAGGGAATATCAGGACAAAGCAAAAAGAGGCAATGGAAATATAAGTGTGATAGCTGAACAGATTCCCAAGGCTGATTGGAATTTCATGAGCAATTTGCCAGCTCATACAGGATGTAGACGACTGCTATTGAAATCATCTAAAACAGTGACATGAACAGTCTAACTGGTTATTTTTAAATGTGGGGTCATTGACATCACATCATTATCCTATAAATTATTAAAGAGAAAATGTGGCGATCACATTCCCTTTCTCCTCTGTGGCCTTCTGTGTAATACAACTTTAGTGTCTCTGGGAAATGATCTGAGGGCTAACATATGCTAGGGATGATAACGCTGGGATTGTGTGTGAATAAGGCTAGCGTTGTAATTGTCTCAGATACGCGTGTGTGCGGCAGGTCATTACAGGATTTTGTGTATTGACTCTCCATAATAGGGCCGTTCAACACACATTTCATTATAGCTTTGATAACTACCTTAAGTTGGTCTTACTGTAAAAAGGAACTTGTGAGCCTACAAAGACAAAGGCATCAACAGTGTAGTCAGAGTAAGCGTTGTGTTTGCTGAGACTCGCAGGCCTACACTGTAGTGTTCTGATTCTTCCTCCAGGCCACCAAGTTTGCTGCAGTGATGAATAAAACAACAGGCTTGGTTTGTGATGTTCTGCTGACTCGCAGGGTTTTAAATGAACTAGCTGCCAGCAGAGAGCCACCGATCAGCTCAGCCCCGGCCTGGCCGGGAGTTAGCTGGTGTACATCTCTGGGAGGCTGTCCTGCTCTGGGACGGCCTGCTCTCTGAAAGGCGGAGTACCCTAAGGGATAGACTGCTCGCCCTGGAGCAGATGGATGGATCATGTCTGAATCTGGTCCCCCAGTGGCTGTGTATCTGAATGGGTTTGGAGGACTTAAGATTTCCTTTTTTTTTTGTTTTACCACTCAGTGTTTTCATGACGGCAGTCTTTAAAAGCATAATATTAGTTTGAATGTTACTAGTGGTATGTAGTATTGTCTTTTACGAAAGCTATACAAATACTTTGATTGGAAGTTTACTGTACTTTTAGAAAATTATCTTTCACCTTAGTAATTTTATATTTTAACCGTGTCCTAGCCAACATTTAGCATGTTAGCCTGCTTTCTTTCTCTGTCTGTCTCTCTTTCACTCCCCCTCTTATCCCCCCTCGCCCGCTCTCTGTTATATTTTTAGGCAAATCCTTGTTTGTCACAGTTATGTTCAGCTAAATGGGGATCCGAATAAATGTCAACTCGTCTCTTTCCTAATGGCGTAATGCATGACAACGTTGTGAGGGGTCCTCACCACTGGCTCGGCATTCCATTAGTGTCAAGCACCATCACTGATGGAGTTTCCTTCCATCCACGCACGCGCACGCACGTGGACTTTACATTCGAGTCATTTAGCTGACCCTGTTATTAGAGGTGACACTACATTATTGATGCACACATTCAGTACCCATAGCCCTTTACCTATAGCTTTTTTTTTTGGTGAGCCAACTGAAAGCTGGCGATGATGTTGGTATGAGGGCCAGATTGGAACATGTCAGGACACCCCTACTCTTACAGTAAGTGTCATGGGATCTTTTATGACCACAGTGAGTCATTAACACATGTTCAGCGTCATAGTGTCAGAGTCATTAACACATGTTCAGAGTCATTAACACATATTCAGCGTCATAGTGTCAGAGTCATTAACACATGTTCAGTGTCATAGTGTCAGAGTCATTAACACAGGTTCAGTGTCATTAACACATGTTCAGTGTCATAGTGTCAGAGTCATTAACACATGTTCGGCGTCATAGTGTCAGAGTCATTAACACATATTCGGCATCATAGTGTCAGAGTCATTAACACATATTCAGCGTCATAGTGTCAGTCATTAACACGTTCAGCATCATAGTGTCACAGTCATTAACACGTTCAGCGTCATAGTGTCAGAGTCATTAACACGTCCAGCGTCATAGTGTCAGAGTCATTAACACATATTCAGCATCATAGTGTCAGAGTCATTAACACATATTCAGCGTCATAGTGTCAAAGTCATTAACACATATTCAGCGTCATAGTGTCAGAGTCATTAACACATGTTCAGTGTCATAGTGTCAGAGTCATTAACATGTTCAGCGTCATAGTGTCAGAGTCATTAACACATATTCAGCGTCATAGTGTCAGAGTCATTAACACATATTCAGCATCATAGTGTCACAGTGATTAACACATATTCAGCGTCATAGTGTCAGAGTCATTAACACATATTCAGCGTCATAGTGTCAGAGTCATTAACACATGTTCAGAGTCATAGTGTCAGAGTCATTAACACATGTTCAGTGTCATAGTGTCAGAGTCATTAACACGTTCAGCATCATAGTGTCAGAGTCATTAACACATGTTCAGAGTTATAAACACATGTTCAGCGTCATAGTGTCAGTGTCATAGGGTCAGAGTCACTAACACATGTTTTATGTTCCAGCTGAAAGACAAAGCCTAAGTGAGGCAGTTTCACCGCACCGCGGCACAGGGATTTGATTGTTTGCGTCTGGTCTCCTGTTCAACGTCCGACCAGGACACCGCTGCTTTTTTCCACGCTTTCATCTGTTCTTGAACCCCTTCATTGGAAAATGAGTGGACAACTTGTTTGAAGCTTGTGTGCATCACAGAGAAACTATGTACCTTGGAATCCCCTGAGTTGAACTGAGGTGCTCATAAGTTCTAGCCGAAATGGTTCATTTGCAAAAGTCCCTTTTGTAAGAAGACAAATTTGGGTAGACATTGCTATTTTGATATCTATTAAAGTAAGTGACGGACGAAAATGAACAACGCCGTCCTGTAACCTAGCCTCCGTGCTTTCAAATACTTGTTTCTGTCTCACATGTTCGGGTTTTACAAATTATTTAGTGAAGCTTGCCTTACTAAAACTTCATACCTGATGAAACAGTTAGGCGCAGTCACTTCAAAACAACACGCAAATGCCTTGCATCAGAAAATAGGAAGTCTTAATCACCAACTCGTAGGCAGCTATGTACGTTCAAATTGCCAAGTTTGACAACTGGCAACACGTGCCCACTGACCTCAAGGAAGGTGTTCCTGGATATACAAACATAGGTATTAATTAGAGTTATAGGGTTTCACTGACTTCACGCCCAGTGATTGTAATTACTTTTTTGTTGTTGACAGTGATTGTGTTGACAAACACTAATAATTTAATATTGAACTGATTATTTCATTAGTCGTGTAAACACATTATTCTGCTTATCTTAATCTGTGTAAGGTCATGATCAGAGTACCCATACATCAATTCAAACACCTGGTTTTCTCTGCAACATTTCGAGTTGTTGAGATTTGCACCTTAAAAGTAGTTTTTATATTTACATTTTATATATCCAAACTCAGTGTCAGATAGGCTTCCAAGAACCAGCACGGTCACTGGGATATTTATTTTGGTTGGGGGGGGGCTGAAATGGCCAGTGTTTCAGGAAACAGAGGTGGAGGGAGATGGAGAGTAGCCAGCAGTCAAATACAAACGTAGAGGCCTATTGATCTGAGGTCATTCCTGTCGAATTATTAGGAGATATTATTCTCTTATCTGAAATATCCTCCGGCCAACCCAAAGTCCTCTAACTCCATCGCGCCTTGTGCCGTTACATGCTGACTTCATGTCTAGCAAACTCCCAAACAGCATCTCAACGTTGCCTTAAAGAGACAGTGAGCGCGCGTGTGTGCGTGCGCGTGGGTTTGCGTGGGTGCGGGCGTGAGTGGCCGCGGGTGCACTCTGTTAAAGATCTCCTGCAGTAACGGCGCCATGACTGCTGTTCCATCACGGGAATATCCAGCAACACTGATGAAATGGTCCCTCCCCATATCTGCTAATACTGACGCCGGCCTCAAGCATCTACGTCTTAATAATGTCAAAGGCCCACCGCTCTAATGGGAGACGCGCTCTCCCAGGCCCCATCCGTCCGACGGCATCCAGCAGCCCCATTTAAGCCCACTTTGATTAAATGTCAGGGAGAAGGTGTCTCCGCTGTGGGAAAGGTGAGGGACAGTCATGGAGAGGCTTTATATTGGCTCAGCAAAGCCGGGGAGCTGGCCGGCCGTTTCGGCACCACGTTAATGACGGAGGAAATTCATTTACGTGGTAATAATGAAAGTGCGCACCGTGCCAGGAGGAGACGGGAAAGCGGCGGTTGTGGTCTGAACAAATCACGTTCCCCCGGGATCTTTCAAGTGCCACACAAAGGAGGCCACGCGTGCGTGGAAGCCATGCACCAAAGCCGTAGATTGATGATACTGATGGAAACACTTCTGTGCGAGTACACAGTAACACATACACGATATATGCGCTTGCTCACACACACACACAATATAGGCACTTGCGCACACATGCACATGATATAAGCACTTGTGCACACACACAAATACACACACGCAGAAATACACACGCATGATATAAGCACTTGTTCACACACACACACACACACACACAGGCACACGCGCGTGATATAGGCACTTGTACACACACACACACACACACAGAAATATACACGCATGATACAGGCACTTGTTCACAAACACACACACACACACGCTGAGGAGCTGCAGATATGTTTGCTATTTAGTCCTACCCTACAAGCTCTTGGCTCCTTCCTACATGAGAGTTGGCTTGCCTTCCTCTTGGTCTATTTCAGGCACACTTGCATGGGTCCCTGCTGACTGTGGCTGCTGCGACCTCAATCACCACTGGCCACCCACACACCACTGAATTCCTGCTCACACAGACTGCCCTATCTGTGAGCATCTTTCAGCATCTCTGTGAAGGCCTGTCTTTCTGATGCCGTGATGAACCCCTCTGTGAAGGCCTGTCTTTCTGATGCCGTGATGAACCTCTCTGTGAAGGCCTGTCTTTCTGATGCCGTGATGAAACCCTCTGTGAAGGCCTGTCTTTCTGATGCCGAGGTGAACCCCTCTGTGAAGGCCTGTCTTTCTGATGCCGAGGCGAACCTCTCTGTGAATGCCTGTCTTTCTGATGCCGAGGCGAACCTCTCTGTGAATGCCTGTCTTTCTGATGCCGAGGCGAACCCCTCTGTGAATGCCTGTCTTTCTGAAGCCGAGGCGAACCTCTCTGTGAAGGCCTGTCTTTCTGATGCCAAGGGGAACCTCTCTGTGAAGGCCTGTCTTTCTGATGCCGAGGCGAACCTCTCTGTGAAGACCTGTCTTTCTGATGCCGAGGCGAACCTCTCTGTGAAGGCCTGTCTTTCTGATGCCGAGGCGAACCTCTCTGTGAAGGCCTGTCTTTCTGATGCCGAGGCGAACCTCTCTGTCAAAGCCTGCCTGATGCCGAGGCGAACCTCCCACCAGCCTGATCACAGACAGATTGGATCTATGTGTTTGCATGCCGCCGGTTAGTGATAACGGGAGGTCGCTGATGCCAACCAATGACATGTAGAGTTATTAATGGGTAACTCCTGCGTGGCCGTGGCTGGCAAGCGGCGTGATGAACAAGGCATGCGGGTTGGCGCTGTTATATCACGTCCTATCAGGCCATTACGGCTCTCCCCTGGGCCTCCCGGGAACCCATTAATCGGCCCTTGTCTCCCTGGTGTCAGCCGCCACGTCCTTCCCTTAGACGTAAATCTGGCTGCCCTGGCGCATGCACTTGCAGGCCTTAACACAACTTCTTCATCCTGTGGGCAAACTAATTCATCATCACCACTACCCTGGGCCGTCGCCACCTTGCTTCCGTCGACGCCCCGGGCCACCGGCGCCAGGCCTTTCGTTGGATGGGACGATAACGAGGTGGGCGTCGCCAGCTGGTTCCCTCTCCCTCTGTCACTTTTGTTGTCGTCATCGTTCACATTCAGTGGCTCTTCGTCATCAGCTTCATCACTGCCAGAAGTTCCAGGTTGTTAATAATGTATTTGTAGTGAGGTTGAATGGTATTTTACGGATGTTCCCAAGCAATGCATTTGGTTTCGGCTAACCCAGCGTTTGCTGTGAACACCAGTGGTGTGCTTCTAAACCACATAAGGTGTATCTGGATTTTATTCAAGCTGTGATTGGCATGCCTAATTCAAGGCTAATGCTACCTGAGTCAGATTAGCCCTGCATTAAGGAAACGTTCTGAGCCTAAGCCCACACTCAAATCATGGTGCCATTATCCAATACATATAGGCTGATATGGACTGGGATTGAAAAGCTCTTTGAAACCACTAAGATGGTGCAGGAAAACACATTTTAATATACAAGGCCCTAGTTCTTTTTTTTCTCTCATTAGTAGGCAGAGGCATTCACCTGTCATATGTCCCCAAGTGGTGTTTAGGGTGCTTGTTGGCCTCTTTTTCCATTCGCCTTTGTTACTTCATTCTTTTCTGGTTGACAACAGTTAATATGTGGGATATATTACGTATTGGGTTTGTAACAAATCATGAACATTTTAAATAAAGTAAACAATTGTTTTCAATTATACACGGTTTGATGAGATAGCACCCAAAATCCGTTTTGGCTCGTGAGTACCACTTTCCCATCTACTGTCTACAATGACACAAAGAGTCTGGAATGCATCTTGAAATATGCACTGAAATACGTTTTGTTGTCCTTATCTTTGCTATCTTTTGTCCTTATCTTTCATCATTGTTATTTTGTGGTTGAATTGACCCCATAAAGGAATAGAATATTATGCAGATAGCTTTTGTTTCTCTTTAAAAGGATTCAGTGGGTATGGGTCTGAATAACTGCTAAGCAAACAAGACTATTGCCTCTGGGTTTCTCTCGCATTGTTCTCTGAGTTCTCTCTCGGAGTTCTCTCTCGGAATTCTCTCTCGGAGTTCTCTCTCAGAGTTCTCGGAGTTCTCTCTCGGAGTTCACTCTCGGAGTTCTCTCTCTGAGTTCTCTCCCTCTTTTTTCAAACACCCCATCAGTTACTTTGGCTGCTGTACACTAGGTCTAGTCAGCAAACAAAAGCAATTGTGCACCAGACACTAGAGGAACTAAGGCTGGCCACTTGAAGACACCCCCATGGATCAACAGAATGGTCTCTAAATATATGCAAAAAAAAATGCAATTTTCCATTTCTAGGTTTCAGCACTGTGGCATTAGGAGACTGAACATGGAGAGAAATTAAACAATTATTATGGCAATAAAACAAACCTCTGGCCGACTTCAGGCAAAAATGCAAAAACATATGTCTTCAGCCAGTTTATGATCAGTGCTCCATCATACTGTATCAATTAACGCTGAAAAAACACAACAATTCATGTAAATCAATCCAATGTTTGGCTACAGAACTGCCATTTCATATTGAGCTCCACCATTTCCATGTAAAAACCAGTCCTGTGACGTGAGTCAGTCCTGTGACGTGAGTCAGTCCTGTGACGTGTACAGTCGTGTGACGTGTACAGTCTTGTGACGTGAGTCAGTCCTGTGACGTGTACAGTCGTGTGACGTGTACAGTCTTGTGACGTGTGCAGTCCTGTGACGTGTGCAGTCCTGTGACGTGAGTCAGTTGTGTGATGTGTACAGTCGTGAAGTGTACAGTCCTGTGACGTGTAGTGGTGTGACGTGTACAGTTGTGTGACGTGTACAGTCCTGTGACGTGTACAGTCGTGTGACGTGTACAGTCCTGTGACATGACTCAGTGCAGCCTTATTTATCAACTTCATCAATTAACCACTAAAGGCACACTTGTCTGTTTTAAAATTTAGAAAATGTTTCACGCCCAAGTTTTTTTTTTTAATATTTTTTTACAATAGAATACATCTGTCATCTATCACTATTGGAAAATACATAAAACCTACAAACCAAAAGAGACAAATGTTTTTGGACCTTCATAAATCAGACAACAGGTACAAAACAATTGTTCACCTAAATATACCACTAACAATACCACTTACCACTGTTAAAATGATTTAGTTCAAAACCTTGTAGAGGATGGAAGTACCCCACACTCAAACACATACGCACACACACACACACACACTTCCATGTGTTTACTTCCATGTGTGTACTTACACACACACACGCACACACACGGAGTATCCAAGGGCAATGGTTAGAGATACACAACTTGGTTGCATTTTGAGGTAACAAGACACAACATTTGAAAGGATTTCCAAAAAAATCCTTTAGTTTCCTCTAATCGTTCAAGAGGTTATAGGAAAAGGCTCGGTGCAGTTTTCCTTGCAAGGCGAGGGTGTGCAATGTACTGAAAACAAGGGTGCTATACTAATCAAGACATTACATTTTTTAGGGAAATACATTTAATAATGCATTGTTTAAGAAATCAGCATTTTTGGTTGATTTTCATGAATCATTTATTGAGTACATTATATTGCACATTGGAAAATTACAATAGCATCTTAGTTCTTGCTTAGTCTTTTTGCTCATCTTCAATGGTGCCATTTATGTTGGAAGTCCCTGTTCAGACAGCCTGCTCCGTGGGACCCCGGGTACTGTCCTTACCCTGAACCCAGGGTGGGACCCCGGGTACTGTCCTTACCCCGAAACCAGGGTGGGACCCTGGGTACTGTCCTTACCCTGAACCCAGGGTGGGACCCCGGGTACTGTCCTTACCCTGAAACCAGGGTGGGACCCCGGGTACTGTCCTTACCCCGAAACCAGGGTGGGACCCCGGGTACTGTCCTTACCCCGAACCCAGGGTGGGACCCCGGGTACTGTCCTTACCCCGAAACCAGGGTGGGACCCCGGGTACTGTCCTTACCCCGAAACCAGGAGAGCATCTAGTTCCATTCCACTACTGATGGTGTAAATACTATTTACCATTTCTGGCAGTTGTTGATCCTGAATCTTAGGAGTTGGTTTTGCGGAAAAACTTTTTTCCTGTTATTAAACCCTTGGTAGTGATGGTCTGTCAGACGTTAGTTTCTTCTTCTCAGTGAGTCTGGTGCAGATTACTTTCCTGACCTGACACCAAGTGCGGGCTCATTCAGGCTCTCTCGTTGGTCCAGAAACTGATGAGTGGTGCCAGAAACCAGAACACACTTTGGAAACAGGTAATTGATGCGTCACCAGACCTAATAACTTTAGATCTAAATCTGAGTGACATTTCAGACGGAACTAGCTTCCTAGCCTCCTTCCTTATTGCATGTGAAATACTTCTCTTTCAGAGAATTGCTCATTAATGCTAAATTATTTGGTGTAAAGCCACAGGCTAATTAAGCTCTATTGAGTATGAAGCTAGAATTGTAAAGCTAGAATTGAGACAAGAGGCTCTGCTTTGTTGGTTGAAAAGTTAAAAGGGAACTCATTGATTCTCTCATTGTGTAGTTAACAATGTGTACTTTAGACTGGGGAAAGTCCCCTTCCATGCAGATGTTTTCATTTAACAGACTAAAGGGCGAAACAATTAGTGTTGTTTCAGACGGCAGGATCCTTCTTTCTGAAGATATTATCGAAATAACTGACATACTGGATATTAATCAGGAAGCCAGAATAAATTCAAACATGAGGTGAATATCAAGCGCATGGTTAATGCAATTTGTAATCGATGTTACAAATTATGCCACCAATCCAAATAGCTGTCGTCACAGCGACGCATTAGAAATAGCAGTGATTAAGTATTGTGCATTTGAGCTCTGTTGCCTTTGACGTGTCATTGTGAAGCTAGATTCCATGCCTTTATTCTCAGCTAAGACTTATGTTGTGACATTTTCCTCAAAATCCAAGGGGCCATGTTGGAGCAGAGTTTGGACCAGAGGGAAGACTGATTCTGATTCAACATGCAGTGCTGCCTGCCATGCACAGCAATAGCCAGCACAGTCACCCAGGCCTACACACACACACACACACGAAAACCTTCCTATGGGCGAGTGGATTGAAGAGAAATAATAATCATCCCTTTTTCTCCTGAGGAGAGAGCTTGGAGACATTCATCAATATGACAATGACCATTATGTTCACAGTCGGGGTCGTTGGCCTGTCTACTATGTATGTTGCCATGTATGTAGATTTTACAGAGGTTGGCAGGTGTCAGTGTATACTATTATGCCGTCGCTTGGTATGCAACAAGTACTGTCTATCTTCTCACAGGCCGCAGATATTTAAAGTCACTCATTATTGCCCAGCTGCCGAACATCAGTTGACAAATAAAACTAGGCATGGGAAACCCAGAGATTAAACTCACAGATTAAGGCGTAATTGAAGGTCAGTAGAAAGTAAACAAGTTATTTGTTTTTGTTGGATTAAAGTCAGTGGATTGGGGGCTCTGGTTTGGGGGAGCGGTCTTAGGCAGTCTGTTGCTGTGCCAAGCTGTCCACCGCAGTCCACAACAGCCTGGGAGGGCGGTATCGTCAGCAGAGGTTTTCTGAAGGTTATTCCTCGCTAAAAACACACTAGCTCATTCAAACGCTAAATTGGCCATGAAAATGAGAGTAAGATTGGACAAAAAGCTCAGTTTTTTCGAGGAGATGCAGCTACAAGTTGAAGGAGATGCTAAAACGGATGACTGACTGCAGTGACGCTAACGCTAGTCCTAGCCCTAACCATAGCCATTTGTAGCGCCAAAAGTTAGTTTTATGTGTATTTATTTACAAAATGTTTCATTTAAGACCATCGCAATAAACTGTCAGGGTTGTAGTTTTTGTGTTGTCTTCCCTAAAATGTTTACGTCTGACCTGACTCTGTCATTTTCATGTGAATTTCACGTTTGTAGTTTGTGCAATTTTCCCCCCACGAGACACCGTAGAGATTTTCTTGTTTCATCCTGCTTCCCCCTCAAGCATGTTGGGCGCCTGCAAGCTTACTGAGATCATCAATCAGGTGAGCTTGATCTTGCACATGCTGATCTGACAGACTTCCAAGTGGGACGTGCAGTGTAGAAAATAAAGCATATTTGGCTCTGTACGGATACCAAGTAGGAAGACATGCCACGATCTTCAACCCTGATGAGCTCATGGGAGTTGACGAGACAGTGCAGGTTCATAGGTTGAATTGAACATCACAAAATTGAGTGGAAAAAGCATGTATTTGTACATTTTGCGGCCTTTCATTGACTGCTATTATGATTAATATTGTTTTGTAAATATATGAATGAGCTCATTCACTCCTATTTCCATGGGTACAACCCAATGTACTTAATCATCATAAATGGATAATGAATCACACATCAAAATGAAAACCTATAGCTGTCACTGGTGAATCAGCCTTGATTTCACCCAGTACCAATTTTCATTCAGATGTTTTAATTACAAATCCATTTACATACCTGATGGTTTCTGTTAAGAGTCAAACATACTGATGCAGTATTTTTATTTTATCATGCTGTTGTGGCAGGGAATGTCCTTCACAAACTTGCAAACTTGTAGCCTATACAGAGTTTAAAAAGACTTGTAAATGTTGTAATTTACACTTCTAAACAAATTTGATTTGCCTTTGCAAAGCATTTATGTACCGCACAAAAACATCCACAAATTGTAATCTATCTAACAATTCCCATTTCCAGTTGCTACTGCCTCATTTTCCTGTAGCAAGCTGACTCAAATTAAGATACATCATCTGTAGGTTGAGTGGAAATAATGTCTATATTAATGCCCCTGTATAGCGTTTCACACTGCCACGGTTGAGATATGCAGCTTTAAAGTGCGTTTTGAAACCTCCACCTTGAGTTTTGTTTCTATGGCAACTACATTCCAGGGCCCAGATAAAAGAGCTATTATGATGTTTTTGCGGAGGATTGGAGACAATGTGAGTGCATTTCTGCCGGTTGGGAGGGAGATTTGTCTTGTTAAATCCCCATCCCCAACATTTGCAGGGGCTTTGATTTCATTGTCTTTACCTGGTGATTTTACAGCGCCACCAGTCAGCGTTTGACGTCATCCTCGTAAATTCTAAGCTTTAATAGCAGATTTATCATACTACTGTAACCAAAAACTAGTTAGGCGTAACACCACAATCACAGAGGGCTCAATCACAGAGGCCTCCCCGGTTAGGGTCACAGTGTCACTGGACCCCCCTGTCTCAGCCCCAAGGTCTAATGCTGCTATATTATTGTGCCAGGGGAGTAGGGTCAGTTCTCCTTCTCCACTGTAAATCCTTGTAGATCTAAGGAATGCACTTTCAAAAATTTCCCTTTCTCCTGCCCTGTTTAAACTTAGGAGGACATGAGGTCTTGGCCCATACCTCCGGAGTACCAGGCTTGAAAGACTCGCTGCTATCCCTGTCCAAAGTCCTACTGGTTGTGTTGCAGATCAAGACGATACCTGACGATTCCAGCTGCCACTCTACTGCCCCCCCCCCCCCCCCCCCCCCCC